>BLKR01015090.1:0-72500 GCA_011170035.1 Teleogryllus occipitalis | reverse complement strand
TTTAAATTTTTTCTATGGATATAGCAAAGGACGCCCGAAAATGGCGCAGGTCTCGTTTTCGTTGGAACTTTAGACTATAAATAATAGGAGAGGCCATTGATTTGTTAAGCACTGGCAACAATGCAATAAGTTCCTCCGAGCGACTTCCTGTTTAGCAGTAAGGCACATGGCGCGTTAACTGCATGAACCTGAGTTCGAATCCCGGCAGGGCCTATCTTGCTGAATAGGTTGAAGGTGAAGGGGAACCTTGGACTTGGAACCTTGCACTAGTCATCGAAGAAGGCTGCCTCCAGCAACCAGTGAAAATCTCGTGGGATTTAATGTGGGGCCACTGTGGGTCTCAGTAACGGATGATAGAATATAACCATAAGTTAAGTGTGATCTGTGAACTCGAACTTCTGTCCTGAGAAACTTGACTTAAAACCAATGAGCAAAATGGATGGAAGAAGAAATTAATGAATCTTAACGTGTCCCGTACCTGCTCAGAAACCGAGCTAATGTAGCGGATGATAGAATATAACCATAAGTTAAGTGTGATCTGTGAACTCGAACTTCTGTCCTAAAAAACTTGACTTAAAACCAATGAGCAAAATTGATGGAAGAAGAAATTAATGAATCTTAACGTGTCCCGTACCTGCTCAGAAACCGAGCTAATGTAGCGGATGATAGAATATAACCATAAGTTAAGTGTGATCTGTGAACTCGAACTTCTGTCCTAAAAAACTTGACTTAAAACCAATGAGCAATGGATGGAAGCTAAAGAAATTAATGAATCTTAACGTGTCCTTGCACCTGCTCAGAAACCGGGCCGAGCTAATGCGGTAGCGGATGAATATAACCATAAGTTAAGTGTGATCTGTGAACTGAAACTCTTGTCCTGAGAAACTTGACTTAAAACCAATGAGCAAAAAGTGGATGGAAGCAAATAAAAAACACGAAATCTTAACGTGTCCCGTACCTGCTCAGAAACCGAGCTAATGTAGCGGATGATAGAATATAACCATAAGTTAAGTGTGATCTGTGAACTCGAACTTCTGTCCTAAAAAACTTGACTTAAAACCAATGAGCAAAATGGATGGAAGAAGAAATTAATGAATCTTAACGTGTCCCGTACCTGCTCAGAAACCGAGCTAATGTAGCGGATGATAGAATATAACCATAAGTTAAGTGTGATCTGTGAACTCGAACTTCTGTCCTAAAAAACTTGACTTAAAACCAATGAGCAAAATTGATGGAAGAAGAAATTAATGAATCTTAACGTGTCCCGTACCTGCTCAGAAACCGAGCTAATGTAGCGGATGATAGAATATAACCATATGTTAAGTGTGATCTGTGAACTCGAACTTCTGTCCTGAGAAACTTGACTTGAAACCAATGAGCAAAATGGATGGAAGAAGAAATGTAATGAATCTTAACGTGTCCCGTACCCGCTCAGAAACCGAGCTAATGCCACCTTGTCGACGTCTGGCCATCCCACGAATGTTAGTCCCAGGGACCCAGAGTCAGCACAAGCGAGAAGCTACAGCCATAGATAGAAACGGGATTAATTGAAGGAGATGATGCGGTGCATTTACTATGTAAAAGCGAAAAATGAGGGCGCAGAAAGGAGCTTTCAAGGTGAAACTGATGTGCTGAACGCAGATACGAGACCTACCCTAGATTCAAAGAATCTTGCCAGTCAACGACGATACATACTCAGCAGTGGAAACTTCACACCAAAACAACTTGCTTATGTTCAGGAAAATGCTAGAATGTTCTTCGATCGAAGTATTCACATGGCGAACATTTAGAAGCATCTAATATCCCTGAAAACGATGGTCCTGTTGAAGATTCATCTCCACCCAATGAAACATCCGTCAGTCGTGAAAATTCATCTGACTATGAATCACACGATAAGGATTTCATTCGAAATCTCCATTGGCGCGTGATAGAACGAGTTCGTACTCTTCCATTCGCACGTAGTGCACCGTTGACAGGAATATACCAAAATGCTGAAGCTAAGACAGTGATAGCGAATTGTCTTCTAAATGAGGTAGTACAGACGGCAGGTAGAGATCTATAAATCTGAAATAAATTACATCGTGTACGTAACTGGATCTCTAGTTTTTCAGCCAACCAAGAACAGCCAATCAAGACGGCCGACAGCCAAACAGGGTAAACAGTTCCGTATCCCCGTGGACGAAAAGAATTATGAAACGGATAGCCGACACTCGGTGTGAAATATCTTTTTGCTTTGGCATCTTCTAAATCAATGTAAACTCAAAATGACACAACAAGGCTAATAGTAGTTGATTGGTATAATGGTATGGTAGTTGAAATATTTTGGTGAGGAATGGCAGTTGATGCTGCCGATGAACTTGTGGAAATAGGGGAACATGTTTACAAATTCTCGGAAGAGGACATCATCCAAGAAATTAAGAACTTGGGAAACTGGAAATTACCCAGGATTGATAAGATCCAGAATTTTTGGAATAAGAAATTAAGAGCTTTACATTCTCATCTAGTAAAGGCCGTTAATAAAATTTTAGAAAACCCAAAGGAACTCCCGGAATGACTCACAAACTGCATCACATATCTGCTATCCAAAACGAGAGACAGTTCTTTGGCAGAGAACTACGGTCAGTCACGTGCCTACCAGTAATGTACAATATTACAACAGCAGCCAAAGCTAACAACTATTTGTTGCCAATTGAACAGAAGGGATGTAGGTTCCTACGGCTGTGAGGAAACCTTGCTACTAAACAAAGTCATCTTGAATGATGGAAACGAAAACGTTTTTTAGCTTGGATTCACTACCAGAAGCGCTTTGACAGTGTATCACACGATTCGATATTGAAGACCCGGGAGATCTCTCGATTTCATCCTAGACTTCTTGAGCTTTGAAAGGGTAATATGAAGTCACAGCGGAAACAAAGTAGTAGAAACAACACGTATTCTGATTAAGAGGGGAATTTTTCAAGGAGATTCGCTCTTCCTTCTGCTGATTTCAATTAATTTGATCCCACTATCTAGACAGCTGTCGCACCCTGACTTTGGTTACAAGCTTCATGGTGATAAAAGACCAGTTTCTCATTTGTTATACATGGACGATCATAAAGTGTTTACCAAGAATGAAGCGATTCTCTCCCAAATGCTGTCCGTCATTAATGATTTTAACAATGACATATGCATGAATTTTGGTCTTGACAAGTGGGCAAAATAAGTATATGAAAACGTCAAAGGGCATTGAAGTTGATACATTCACTGTGATTCAATATCTTGAGCCTGGTGAAACTTACAGATATCTGGGCATTGAAGAATGTGAGAAAATTTCGAACGACACAATGAAATAGAAAATTCGCATGGAGTATTACAGAAGAGAGAGACTTGTTCTGCAGTCCGCTCTAAACCCCAGGATTGAAATCTGCAATAGGTAGATTGGTGGTGCCTGTAGCCGAGTACGGTTTCGAACTAGTAGACTGGACTGAGCAAGACATTCGAATCATGGACCGAAAAAACAGAAAACTGCTTACGAGTCATGTCGCCTATTCTCGAGCTGATGAACACAGACTTTGTGTCGCATAAAGAAGGAGAAAATGGCCTCGGACAAATTGCCTTATGGTACAATGCAAAACACAAGAGTGAGCCGCGAAAAATATTTTTCAATATATCTTTTGCCTCCTCCCCATAATTTTGTAATTGTCGTGTCCTGACGAGTAGTATACGATGATTTTTAAGCGTAGGATCTGAATATCCTTTCAAGCTTGTTCGCCTTTTTAAGCCCTGAAAAAAAAACAGTGTCTTGCTCATTCCCAACGTTTCTGCGAGGGTTCCCACGTTGGGTTATTTGGATTTATTTTTCCTTGGAATACATTTTTTTCCGCGACTGTTTTTTATTTCATTTAAAATATTTATTAGTCCTGCACGATATGGATCCCAACAAACTGAACCGTATTCGAAAATAGGTCGTACTAGCGATTTGTTTGCAAGTTTAGGCGATTCAGTTATTCCTCGTCTTAAATCTTCATCACGTAATCCAAAGATTTTCAATGAAGCGAAATTTCAACGAAATTCAAATGCCTTTCTGGCCACATAGTTGACTAGCTCGGCCTATCCCATATGTTGGTTAATATTAAGACCTAGATATTTAATATTTCTTACCCTATCAACTCGCCTTTCTGAGAGTACGATGTATTTGCTGCTTTTTTTCTTATTAATAAAATTAATAGCTTTGCGTTTATTTGTATTAATTTCCAATCCATTCTCTGTGATACAGACATTTATTTTGTTTAGATCATCTTGTAACGCTTGCATATGTTACGTATCTTTAATTTCTCTTTACATTATACAATCAATTGCAAAGAGTCGAATTTCGGACTTAATGTCGCGACCGGTAACGTTCACATACGCAATGAATAGCGATTTACCTAGAACACTTCCCTGAGTGACACCCGACGTAACTTCAACATGTTTCGAAAGTTTAACACCTACTCTTACCTTTTAAATTCTCCCTTTGAGCCATTCTCGTATCCAAGATACCACTCTAGTTTCCATTCTTTCTCGAGCTCTAGTTTCGAGTTTTTCTATTAATCGATCGTATGGAACAAGATCGAACGCTATTGAGAAGTTTATGACGACTGCGTCAATTCTCCCATCTATATCAAGGGAGTCGGCAATACCTTGAGGAGTCTGTTTGGCTTTCGCAAAAGTATCCAGCTTTAAATTCGCGTTGCCCCTCGAAAAGACAGCATTGCCGTCAACCAAGAGATTTTTAAAGCAAAATCAATAGTGCAAATTTTCATCAAAATTTCAATAGTGCCTCAATGCTTGAAAAATGAAAAAAAAATCAGAAAAATTATTACTCGTGGGGCGTGCTTTTGAGCACATAAAACACAGAACACCCTATGACATTACGACATCTCTCCTGCTGCCCCGCCCCCGTCGCGTGAGAAAGACACAGGACAAATCTAGCGTTAAACCCACAAAAATATCGCAAAAATACACTGTATGTATGCCGTGTGTGGGTGGTGGCTTAACAGTGGCGTGGGCTCTAAGGCGCGAGCGACGCCTCTACGTAGTATCCGACGGACCCACCAGAGCGCGACTGTGCGTCGGTACGTGGCACGCAATACAGCGACCCTGGTGGCGCTACGCGACACTTGGAGGTGGTGGCAGTGGCCGGTAGAGAGCAGGCTCCACCGTGGTGCCTCTCACCCCGCTCCCCGCACACCATCCACTGACACTCTCCTACCCCCGCAACCCGCTGCGCTGCCTTCGATCGCCGAGGTGACTACATGCTCCTTCCATCGCGCTGTCCTCGCCCGTCGGCCAACTCGCTCGTTCCGGTGGGCTCTTGAAAAGACCCGCGTTCATACGAGGAAGTGCAAGTTTGGAAAATGGTGTAGACGTCACACAAATGACATCCACTGGCAGCAGACCCTGCTACCAGAGCAGAAGACTCGGGACGGGACGGAGGTTCCGCCTAGGGACATGTGTGGCGCAGGCCGTCGGCCTTCCGCGGGCACGCAATATGCGGGGCCAACTGCGCAACCGCACGTTCTGAGTTGGGCTTCGTTTATTTGCGGGTCTAGTATGCTCAAAGCGTTTCTAGGACTTCCTAGTGCAACAGATCTCTCGTAATTGACGTGTGAAAAGAGAGATATTGATCAAATTCATAATTGTGATTGGCCACATTACTCTAATGGCGAGACGTTCAAATTAGATTTCCCATATGCACGGCTTCCAAAACAGACGAAAATAATTACTAGTTTGATTATTGTACAGTATGAACCAAAAGTCATGTATCACCTCTCCTCTGATAATAGAGCAGTAACAAAAGCCATACAAGTTTTGGCTGACAAGTATAAGAAAACGTTTCGATCAGAATTGCGGATAGAATTCTACAAATATATCAATGACCTTTTTCACTATTGGATATCAATGATTTTTTTCACTATTGGATGCCACGGGGTAAATGTATAATGGGATAATTAAAATATGCGAAATTATTTTCAAAATTAGCCCCATGGAACGCACGTTCCATAAAGCAGTTCTCAAAAAGCTTACAATTCTTCACAATTAGTATAAAAAAAACTACAAACAATGTGCAAATTTCTACAAAAAATGTTTTCAGCAAATAAAATTATTTTATTACCTCGACTTACCGGAAACTGTTAGTGAATTTGTTTCTCCATGTGAGGAAACAAAGGAATCAAATCAGCTAAGAATGATTTTTAACACACTATTTATGCTAATATCATACACGAACAAGACATGCATTGGCAATGAGTATATACAAAATTTACAATTATTTAAACCTAAACAATGAGTGTTTAAAAATATGTGTCTTATTTAAAACTACGCGAGTTTGACAGGGACTGACAACATTTTCATTTCTCTCAATAGTTACTTGAACCACCCCATGGAACTGAACCTGAAACTCTGGGATGTGTATTAACAGTCACAGAGTGAATGTGATTCAATTAGCTATTGACGCTGACGATGATGATGGTGGTTACAAAGGTGATCAGAATGTCATAGTCATAACGCATAAACGAATTAGCAAAAGAGCATAAGCTAAAAGCCAAATGATCTATCGCGAACCAATTTTCATCTCACATATGCTCTCAATACACCGTTTGGATTTCGAAGCCAAGGAAAAACGAATAGAGTCAATTAAATTACTGTGTTATAGAGCCTCCCATTATCTCCTAAATTAATGAAATATGAGTCAGGTAAATTGTGTGTATTGTCGAGAATGTT
The DNA here is from genome assembly GCA_011170035.1 of Teleogryllus occipitalis. Classification (NCBI taxonomy): domain Eukaryota; kingdom Metazoa; phylum Arthropoda; class Insecta; order Orthoptera; family Gryllidae; genus Teleogryllus; species Teleogryllus occipitalis. Next base: position 65,759 of record BLKR01015090.1, on the reverse strand, counting down.
GTTTTCGTAACATGTTCAATTACTAACGGATGTACCTAATATTTACAGCCTTGAACACGCCCGATACATCTCTGTTATAATGTCATCCTGCGACATGCCTGAGACGGCCACCGTAAACTACTAATCAAGTGTGGATGATTCAACTAATTGCATTACCATCACGAACGTTCCGGAAGAATGACATGCAACACACACAGTCACAATCGTGCGTTATTTAGAATGCCTCACCACGTATTCTTACATCGTAATGCGACTTTACATCGTAATGCGACTTACATCGTAAATGTAGCTTCACAATGCGTTTTGTTGAGCTCTTTTTGTTAGGAGTGGTAGGAGTAGAACCCGAGTTATGGGTTACTATTTTGTCAGCAATGCAAAAATTCAAATCCGCAGTTCGTTTACCGATGATTTTAATTCGTCATTCAACTATTTAGGGTTGACAGGTTATGAAGGGATTCCAGAACTCAAGAAAACATGCTCAGATTGTACTTCTCCCCATACCTCACATACAGTTTTTACTGCTCTTTGATTAAATAAATCAATTGAAATCAAAACCCTGTGAGAGGAACAGAGGGAGGCAGCCGACTCGGAGGGCGCATACTTACGGGAGACAAGGCGACTGTGGTGCAGTGGTTAGAGAGATCTCCTTTCACCTCTGGCTACTAGGGTTCAAATCAGCAGTGTGCGTCTACGTCTAAAGATCCATAATCCACATTACATATAAACGTATGGGCAATGTACGCTGTGTAATCAACGTTCACAAATGACTGGGAGCGGTAACTCAGTGCATCAACTGATGTCACTACAGCGCCTGTGACCGGGAGGTCCTAGGCAGGATTTTCGACACTAACCTTTCAGCTAGGTCGAATTCATTCGCTGACTGGAGGAGAGTTCTAGCAGCCGGCTGCTCTGATCGGTGGTTTTCCGTGGTTTCTCCGATCAACACGAGGCGAATGCTGGGGCAGTACCCTACCAAACAGACCACGGACCGCGCGCGATCTGTCCTTCCTCTTTTTTGATTGATTGATTGAGTTTAAGGGCGCTTCAACGGCTAAGGTCATTTGCGCCCTGTCCTTCCTCTTCCTTGTCCCATTCTCTCCCCTTACACACACACTTAAACTAACATGCACTACACTACCACATATTCCGGGAGACCGGCCGGGAGTTTAGAGCTTGTCCCGGCTGGGGCGGTGCCCCGCCGGTGGGAGAGTCCTGGTTAGGGGGAAACCCCACCACCATCTCCCGAGAAAAACACCGGATCTCGCCATCCGGCGGGGGAAGATCACCGCCATCTTCCGAGAAAAAATATGCACTACACTAACGGTACTAATGACCAAAGCAGTTGACTCGCCCGGAAACACGAAGAAAATCAATCAATCAATCAATTTACGTTCACGAAAATGATAATTTTGGAGCGAGAGGGGGAGGTGAGCGATTTATGAACTTGTGGTTAGTAGTTTGCGCAATACTTCTCGCACAGGGCTATTTTCAATGCATAGAAAATAGAACAGAATTGGACAAAACCAAACTTCCTAGGGTTTCAGGTCAAAATTAAGCAAAATTTTATAATTTGGTATATCTTTTTGAATTTCATGATATATGTGCTTATGGATTTTTGAATAATTTTTACGACAAATTATTGACTGTTGTTTTTACACTGAAATCCTGTTCCATCTTTCCACATGTTTCAAATAGGATAAATATGGTTTTACTAATGGTCTGCTGCTGCAAAATTGCTACTGAATAAAACCAATCAATATAGATTTTAGAAAAGAAGTGCGCACACTGCTGAAGAACAACAGATGATATTTTCTCATATAATATTGCATTAAATTAAATATTTTAGTAGAAAGTATTTGCGACTACTGCTATAACATAACATAGTAAATATACATATAAACATTACACATACGTTTACATGTACATACAGTATAAATAGTGTATACATGCACATGTCCCTATACGTTTATAAAAGCTGGTTGTATGTGAAAGAGCGCATGAAATAAAGCCGAAAACATTAGTACCATTATGTGTATACTCTCCGTAGTTTCCACGCAACTGCACTTGAAAAATGCGCAAAATTTTCTAAAATTTACAATATCTTTCAGTTTACCACAACAGTTTGTAGCCGAATGGTCAGTCAAATAGGAAACCTTCACCAGATGTATTTGTTCCAGTGTTGCTCACACTGTTGTTTCCGGAGTGCGTTGAGGAAAGAGCGGAGTAGGGATGCGCTATTATTAAAGAATAATGGATTAATATCTGATCGATGATTATTTTATTAGATAAATATACATCGATAAATCGTTCCGAATTAATCGATTAATCTTATATAATTGATTAATTTTTCACATATTTTAAACAATGTGTAAAATGCATAAAATCGTTCATTTAAATGTTTTGTAGGGATAGTGCCCAATGTAGTACCCTATATGATGACGTAAACGCCATATTAATCTATTCTTTTGTTTTTTCAAGAATTAGGAAACTAATTTTTTTGACTTGTCTCTCACCTCGATAATATTTACAGTAGATGCTATTTCTTCACATTATTATATTTATGAGTACATGTGCTTTAAATAATGTCATATAAAGTTTCTCGAAAACTCAATAGTTTTCTTTTAAAATGTGCTCAATATTCCGCATTTTCAGAAACGCTCAGATGCCATTTTCTCGAAAATGGTCCCAAACGTTTTCTTCCAACTTTTGCAACGGGCAGTAGTAATGGCACTGTTTAATGTGACGGAAAGTTTATTTTGGTGGGTTCTTTTGTTTTCAAAAATTACACGAATGGAATTTTTAAAGGCATTGTTAATATGCACATTTCCGTCGATTTGAATACATTATTGCATTTGTGAGTGAGAGTGCTTCACATGACTTTAAATGAAAATTTCGAAAGCTCAATAGATTCCTGTGAAAAAGAACTTCAAATTTCGCATTTATAGTAATGCTTAGTCGCCATTTTCTTAAAAACACCTTCAAAATTGTCAATGAAAATTTCTATTTAGGACGAGATTTTACTCTTCTTTGATATTCATGAAGTAATATTTCGGTTCTACTATTTAGAAACGGAAAAGTTGAGAAAATTTCAAAAAATGTACTTTGGGGATGATAAATGGCAGCTAGCCAGAGGACGGGGCAAGTCCGTAAAGTCAGTCCACACCAAGAAAATTAGAAAACTTTACTACGAGAAAGCCTGTGCCATTCTGTAGCACCTCTAGTTACTTGTATGTCTGTTTCGGAATACAGTTGATCAACTTTACAGGTACAGCAAGTGTACTAAAAATTGTTCTAGAAATTTCATTAAAACGAAGTAGGCTATTACTATAAACTGTTGCGCTTGTAATTTGCTTTAAATGCTAGAATTTCACTATGCATCAATCCAAAAATAATTGGATATTTCTATAGGATTTTGTTGAACATTGGAATAAATTAATCGAATTAATATTTAATCATTATACTAAACAAGAAATATACAAACAAATACTGAAAGTAAAAGTAACAAATGAATTCATTTTAATAGCAATTGTACTAAAGAAACAGGGGGAGGGCAACCTTCACGGTTCATATTCTCGATGTTCAAAAGCCTCTCCGCAGAGAATAACTCTAAAATGCCCTTCTGTACAGAATATTTCTCTAAAGGTGTCAAGACAACCTTCTTACATTTACAATTTGTAATGTGTCTGTTGGATAATATCACTTGATAACGAAAAAGAAGTTGACACTTGTTATGATATAGAAATACATATATTCACACATACAGACATACATACGTAAATACATACACACACACATAATACATACATATAGACATACATATTGACTGGTCTCCCGATGAATGAAGTTACGATCAATACGGGCAAGTGGCCAATAGAATTCTCCCTCCAAACTACGCCGGAATTCGACCAACCTATGTAGCTAGAATCGAAAATCCGCCACCGTCGGCGTCTGGGACTCTAGCCACCTGAACTGAGCCACCTGAAATAATGTTATTTTAGATAGAAATGTAGTTTGTGATACGATTTGTTCACGCACGCTCTCAGTTCCAGAATGAGTCACTCGCGGAAAGCTAGTGTGCGCGACCGACGTCCATTTCCAAGTCGAGGACTTGGCTCCGCCCTTGCGTCACATAAAACATTATCGAGTCTGTCCAACGCATAATTACCAACGCATGCCGCTTCAAATGTTTTCCTTAAATTTTCTGCTCATCTATATATATAAAAGAAAGTCGTGTTAGTTACACTATTTATAACTCAAGAACGGCTGTACCGATTTGGCTGAAAATTGGTGAGTAGGAAGCTTAGAGCCAGGAGACGGACATAGGATACTGTTTATCCCGTTCGACAGCGTTCCTGAGTGAGAACGCACATTTTTGCACGTTTTCGCGTGATTTCGCATGTTTTCGCGTGATTTCGCGCGTTTTTGCGTGATTTCGCGGGCTTTCGCACCTTTTCGAGAGTTTTCGCACGTTTTCATGCGTTTTCGCACGTTTTCACGCGTATTCGTATGTTTTCGCGCCTTTTCGCCTAAGTTTTCTGTGCAGAAGCGTTCTGCAGCGGAGAACAAGCAAGCAATCAAGCAAAGATACAAATGAAGCTAATAAAAGCGTGTTAAAAAGTGAAGTGAAGTATAATTAGATAGATTTTTTAATTATCTATTTAATATCAGAGCGTTTTTTAAATTCTTCTTTGTTTGAGAGAAAAACACAAATCTGCAATTGCTTTATTATCACGAGTGCAACAAGGATAGTACAGTTTCTCACAGTGAGTGCGACGTGGGAAAAATATGGGACCGGCTATTATGGCGGAACAGAGTTCGCCGGGTCAGCTAGTATGTAATAAGCGACGGTGAGAAATATGGTGCTAGGCCCAATTTCCGTTATCGTTCAGTTTTCTTCGAAAATTGCAACAGGTTAACATTTCAAAACTACAAAATTGGAGATAGCGATTTTTGCTTTAAACATACTTACTGTAAAACGTCAGCTTTTTAAATAAGTCGTGTATTCTTTTTTCAAAACACGAGTTGATTTTGGGCAATTTGTATCTGAGATTTATGCAATTTCTAAAAAAATTATTTTCTCAAAAACTGCCGAGAGTTCGCAAAAAAAGGACTAACATTTTAACGTCTTCGCCCATACGAAGGTACTTCGTAAGAAGAGAATTATGTAATTGTAAGCCGGAAAACAGCGGATTTTCGGCAGAAAAACTCTATCATCGTGTTCTGGTAGCAAAAACTCGATTATTCTAGTTGCTGAAAAAAGAAAAACTAGTGATGCTGTAAAATGACACAGACTTTCTCGTACTAGTTAATTTTCTAATCTCTTTAGACTGGACTAGCTTTCCAGTCATGTCTTCTCAGCTGCCCTCGTTTGGCGCCCAAAAGATATTTTTCACATTTTCTCAATTTCTCGGCTCCCTAATGGTAGAACTAAAATAAAACTATAAGATTATTATAGAAGAGTAAAACCAGCGCCGACATGGATGGCCGACATTAATAGCGTGTAACGACAGCGCTTCGGTACGAAGAGTACCGGGTTCAAAATCCCTCCTTGGGCTTTGTGACGTCGTGGGTTGGACAAATCACAGACAAGATGGCTTTAGTATATATACAGTTAATTTACACACACACACACACACACACACACACACACACACACACATATATATATATATATATATATATATATATATATATATATATATATATATATATATATATATAACTGCCGAACCATTTACTACGGGAGCAATTGCTCCCCGTTAGCATCTGCTTACTGCCGAATGCACTGTTAACATGAGCCAGGCGCTCATACTCGCAAACTTGCGGCCTCCCACGCACATTGGCGTCTTGCAACAAAAGTTCGAGGAACAATGCTGACCCTTTTCATGGCCCTCCCGCCTGTATAGCCTCGCTGTCCTCGCGTCGCCATCCACCGGGTGCCAGTGCTTGCGACACAGTCTTGCGACACATCTGGCGCAAGTGTGACGCGCACCCTCCGGAAATTCACCCTTGGGCTCGGCCTCCCACTCTTCGTGCCGACTGCGATGCATTCTGCACGTGTCCACTCTGAAAGTGTCCACGATACCTCCTGTGCACCAGGAGGTTCTAGGTTCGAGTCCTGACGGTGACAGGATTTTCGACACTGGCTTTTCAGCTAGGTCGAATTCAGTCGCTGTCTGGAGGAGAATTCTAGCGGCCGGCTGCTCTGATCGGTAGTTTTCCGTGGTTTCTCCAATCAACACCAGGCGAATGCCGGAGCAGTACCCTAACAAACGGGCCACGGACCGCGCGCGATGTGGCCATCCTCTCCCTTATCCTATCCTCTCCCCTTACACACACACTTACACTAACATGCACAACACTACTACATATTTCGGGAGACCGGTTGGGAGCTTAGAGCTTGTCCCGGCTGGGGCGGTGCCCTGCTGGTGGGAGAGTCCTGGTTAGGGAGAAACCCCGCTAGCCGACGGTAGGTCGGCGCCGGATCTCGCCATCAAGCGGGAGAAGATCATCGCCATCTCCCGAGAAAAAATCATGCACTACACTAATGGGACTAATGACCGAAGCGGTTGACGCGCCCGGAAACACAAAAAATCAATCAATCAATCAATCCTGTGCACCACGCTGCCGCGTGTGTTTCAGTAGCGGACGCTACAGCTTATTGTTTGTCCCTTGTCTCTCATGTATGTGTTGTCGCAGAAAACTATTGAGTATTCGAGAAACTTAATTGAAAATCAGTTGAAGCACTTCTACTCACAGATGCAATTAATGTAGATAAATAAACCGGAAGTGTCTGTATGTGATTTTCGAATTTTCAACTTTCAAAGACTTTTTCAACTTTCTTATTCGATTACTAAGATGTTTCATACATCAAATTAATTGTTGTCTTTCCATCTGTATGAATCGATTTACTTAAAAGCTACTAAACCTATCTGCATGAAATTCAAATACATTATAGACACTACCCATGGAACCAACTTAGATCTTTTTTAACGTATCCTTCTGCTTTTTTAACGTATCTTCTTTTTTAACTGTTCCGAATATTATTACTTTCTCGCCCTTACGAAGGTACTTTGTAAGAAGAGAAAGTTATGTAATCGTTCGCCAGAAAACGGCGAATTTTCAGTAGAAAAACTCACACTGCAGAGCTCTGATATCAAAAAGTGGGTAAATTAAGTTACTAGATTTAGAAAAAATGCTCTAACATGTGGTGTAGCCGGAATCTATGTTTCTGGGTCCTTGATGCCGAAAAATTGATTGACGGCACAACGTATGTCCGTCTATCCGATTGTCCGTCTGTCCGCCTGTCAGTTTGTGGTCATCGCTAGCGCCTAAACCGTTAAGCCGATTTTCTCCAAAATTGATATTCCCCGATCGATCTGAACGAACTCTAGACTTTTGGAGTTTCAAACGGATATCTTGATTTTTGAGATTTCTTTACATGAAGCGAACACTTACGTTTTTATGCCTCTGTCCGAGTTCAACCCATACGTTGCTTCCATGGCGTAGTGGTTTCAGTGTTGGCAAGTTAACTCTAAAGATTTGAGTTCAGGTCTCGGAGCAGAAATGAAAAATTTGCTGGTTGAAACCACCTTTGCAGGTTTATGTAGTAGTATAATATAGCGGCATGGAGGAATCTACACCATGGAGGCAAGCACAATGGAGGAAACTAGCCTCCATGTACACTCGCGCATGAAAGAATCGTACGCAGCTATGCGCGTGAACGAATCGTATACAAACTGCATTTCAGCCTTATTTCAATACAAGAAAACCGCCTCGGCTAAGAGATAGATGTACAAAGAGTGCCCATGCAATTTGGACGCATTGGGGTGTAGCAAGAAACGAAGGGATGGGTTAATGGAGCGAAACAACGGCTACCATGCTGTATCTGCTGTGCAGATGCTTGCGCTTCGGAACGTCGCTATGCAGAACGCCTCCTGTCCAAGAAACGGTGGGAAACGGTGAATATTCACGCATCGCCCGCTAATTTTTTTCGACAAGCGCTCCTCCCACACACCCAAGGCCTATCAGTGAGGATCTGGTTCGCCCCTCACGTGACCTTGGTGCGTTCCGAACGGTATTTTGTAGATTTAATTTAATGTTCAAGAGCGATCACCCTCACTCATGCATCAAATAATCACACTCCATTTCTCACACTTAAATTCAAAACTTTTTTGAGTAGCAGCCTGATATACCTTTTTAATTGTCCCAAATAGCTCTCACTTTCAAACCGGGAGAGATGGCTTAGTGCATCAACTAATGCCACTGCAGTGCCTCTGACCGGGAGGTCCTAGGTACGAGTCCAGACAGTGGCAAGATTTTCGACACTGGCTTATCAGCTAGGTCGAATTCAGTTGCTGTCTGGAGAAGATTTCTAGCTGCCGGTTGCTCTGATCGGTAGTTTTCCGTGGTTTCTCCGATCAGCACCAGGCGAATGCCGGAGTAGTACCCTAACAAACGAGCCACGGACCGCACGCGATCTTTCCATCTTCCTTGTCCTATCCTCACACCTTACTCACACTTACACTAACATGCATTACACAACCATACGTGCCGAGAGACCGGTCGGGAGCTTAGAGCTTGTCTCGGCTGGGACGGTGCCTCGCTGGTGGGAGATACCTGGTTGAGGAAACCCCGTTAGCCGACGATATTTCGGCGCCGGATCTCGCCATCCAGCGGGGAAGATCACCGCCACCTTCCAAGGAAAAAACATACACTACACTTACGGGAATAATGACCTCAGTAGTTGACGCGTCCGGAATCACTAACAAACAAACAAACAACCATCCCACTTTCAGGCTAACTGGGCATCGCAACAAAAAAGCACTAGTGGTGTGATAAAACAGTACATACTTTCCCGCCCTATTTTATGTAAAATTACGCCAAAAGAACTCAAATTTTCAAAAAATTGTACATGACCTTATTTGAAAATCTATCTTAAAGAAACATTTCATGAATGGAAAAAATTTCTATTTTTAATATTTTACATGTAGAAAGACACCGAAAAAATTTTGAAATTTTCAATTTTCAAAACATCAGTTTTCAAAGAACATGAGACACATTTCCGTTAAGCGTCTACTATGCTATCCACCATAGTAATTTAATTAAAAATTTTGTGTTTTTTTTTTAATTTGGAAAATGTCTTTGGGGCTTCATGTGAAGTGCCTCCCAAAATTGAAATATCGGTTTCAAATTCAAGGGGCCGTGACATCAGTAAGATCGATTTGGGAATATCAATTTTGGAAAAAATCGGCGGTTTAGCTGCTAGCGTTGATTCTAAAACGGACACACGGGCGGACGGACAGACGTTTTGCCATCATTAGATTTTTCGGTATGAAAGACCCACAAAACATGGGTTATGTCTACACCACATGTTAGAGGATTATGTTTCTAAATTCAGCAACTGGATCCACTTGTTTGTTACCAAAGCCCTGTAATAATAGTTTTTCTGTCTAAAATGTGCCGTTGTTTCGCACACCTCTTGTGTGCCCCGCGCGCCGCCCGCCACTAAAGGAAGCACACTTATTAATGCATTAACCCGTGTCAGAAGTCACGACTTCTTAGTTGCAAAATTACGTCATCAAGTTCAATAATCAACTAATTGTAACTATTAAACTCACAAATAAACAGTAAATATTTCGATTATGCCCGCAACAAAAATGCTAACCGAAGTAGACAGTGCTACTCCTTCAACATATAGGCTGCATTGAACATATTTGTAAAGAAATAAATCGGGTTTTCATTGGTTGGATATAACACCAACTCTTTTTCTGGGGCTTTACAAAACTCTGCTGACAGTTCTGTGAACGAGATTAATTGGTGCGAAAACATAAATGAGAAGAAGGATCTCACAAAGGCGTCACTTGTTGAAGAAGTAGTACTTTCTGTTAGCATTTTTGTTTGCGCTTAGTTTTCTAGTTTGAATTTGCTGACTATTGAACTTAATTACGTAATTTTGCAACTAAGAAGTTGTGACTTCTGACACGGGTGACTTCCGCACGCACCAAAACGAAGAGGAAACTTCGTGAGCTCATGAGCTTTCAAATGCCATATTGCTTTTTTTTAAGTCTAGTAACATCAAAACCCGTTTGATGTCTCTACAAATATTTTGAATACAGCGTAATAGAGAATAAAGAAATCAGTCACAGCAGTGCGGCTTAAATGCAGGTTGAAATTAATAATGGCACGCGGCGCAATTTTAGCCGACTGCAGGGAAATAGTTGAATTCTATGAAGCATAGTTCTTAAAGTAGAGATTTTAAGCTTTAATCTTATTTAAAATTAAAGTACTTTGGTTTAACATTGACGGAGCTATGGCCATTTGAATAATATCTATTTCTACGGTTTTAACGTATATTCGGGCCATATTCGGGCTATAGTGGCACACTGTTTGTGTCAAATATGTAATCTCTGATGATCATAAAATTGTTTCGGGGTAATGTGGGCACCACCTCAACCGAAAATCTGTCGATAAAAATAACCTATAATAATAATTATTCGTTATTTTCTAAAAAGTAGCGAAAAAGGCCGAAAAATGGGGTGTGTATCAGGTTTGTGGCATCACTATATCAATTTAAAAACGGTTTTATTGGAGCCGATGTTGTTCTTGCAACGAAAACTAACTTTTTTTCACTAAGTTATTGACTTCTATTTGCTGTGACGAGCCCGGGTGACCTCATACGTCGCCGCTATTCGTTGCACTTCAAGGAACGGGTTACTGTTCTTTATATTCTCAAATCTAAACTTTTCCTCCAATCTATGTAAAATTATCACATATCTAATCAATGATTCCGCAATGACTTCTCACAGTTTTGCGTTTTGCATTTGAATTCACAATTTTGTGCTAAACCCTTTAATTCTGTGACCTCTTCTGCATGTGTTTGGCGTTCTTTTTACACAGAAAAAATGACTACCTGGACCCGCAATATGCGGGTTTTTTCGTAATGTTTATTCAACGCACTTTAATTTCCGCCCACGTTAACTTTGTAGTTTCCCGACCAGCACATAACTTTTTTTAAAATAATTTAGTCGTCTCGCTGCCCATATAACTCAAAAATGCTGCTCTCTTCTTGTCCTCGTTCTCGACTCCAGGACATTCCCACTGCTGTTCTAAACTGTCCACATAATCTAACCAGTTCTCTTTATACGGATGGAATACGGGAAATGGCAAGGGCGTGCCCACTCCCGTTGCTTGACAAACCTCTCTGAATGTTTCAAACAGTACCTGCTGATGATTCTCCTGTTACGCAGCTTGCTGATTTTTTTTAATTTGTTGCGTCTACTTTGACGCAACGCGTCTCAAAGCCCCTTGGGGGGGTGAGCGCTTTGCGCTGCGGAGTAATCCTCCGTTAATCAGAGCGCTTGGGGAGTAATCCTCCATTAGTATTGCCAAAGTATGTCACATCTCGTCGCAGTCAGTTGTCAAAAGGACCGCCAGGTAGCATCTCCGCGTACGCGCCTCTCTTGAGCGCTCCTGCGTCACTACCCAGCGGCCAGAAATGGGAAGGAATAAGGATAGGGTTTAGGACACTTCACAGGGGTTGAACTAGCCCTTGTGAAGCAGCCACACTCGTTTTGTTGGAACAAATTTCACATGACGGGATCGAATTTTCATCGAAGGGGATCGAACCCGGACCTCAGTGGTGAAAGGCTAGCGATTTCGCCATGAACCACGAGCGAGCCTTTCTTACTGCGCTACTTGCTGTTGATAAAACAGCAACTGCTGTCGTTGCCATTGTTGCATCTGCCGCTGATGCGTCTTGTTGCTGCGTTAATTACAAATTCTACCCAACACCGTTACACTTGTTACACTCGTCAATTTTCTCTCGTCGCCACTTGTTATGTTCACAAATAAACAAAAGTAAGAAATAAAAAAAACATTTATTTGTTAACGTTTTACAGAAACCAAAATACAATTCGTACCCGATGCAAGCCAGTCTACCATTTACATTGGAGAAAATACCAAGCTCATAGCTCAGTCGTCGTATCGAGTAGATGTCCCAATTCGCAGCACTGTTCACCAACACTCCAAAAGACAATATAATCAGGCAGAGTTCGATTGACTGATTAGTGTTTCCTGGCGCGCCAACTGCTAAGGTAATTAGTCCCGTGTTTTAATCTTGTTAGGTGGCGGAAATTTTTCCCAGCTGGGTGGTGAGATTCGTTGCCGACCGACACGTCGGCTTGCGAGGGTTTCCCCGACCAGGTATCTACCACCAGCGGAGTACAGCCCCAGCCGACACAATCTCTAAGCTCCCGACTGGTCTCCCGTGGTAGTGTAGGGCGTGTAAGTGTGTGTGAAAGGGGTGATGATAGGACACCGGAGAGGAAGGAAAATTCGTGCAACTGTTTTGGTGTTAATAAATAAATTTAAATACTTTAAATAAATAAATAAATAAATAAATAAATAAATAAATAAATAAATAAATAAATAAATAAATAAATAAATAAATAAATAAATAAATAAATAAATAAACAAAATAAATAAATAAAAATAAATAAATAAATAAATAAATAAATAAATAAATAAAAAAAATAAATAAATAAATAAAAAAATAAATAAATAAATAAATAAATAAATAAATAAAAAAATAAATAAATAAATAAATAAATAAATAAATAAATAAATAAATAAATAAATAAATAAATAAATAAATAAATAAATAAATAAATAAATAAATAAAAGTTCGATAGCCCAGTTGTTAAACTTATTGACTATCTGACATGGCTAATTCCAGTTCCCTATGTCACCGTTTTTTTTTTCCTAGGGCATTTATCCAGCCGACAGCCGGTTGCCCTTTACGTCCCGAAGGGACGCATATTCGACCATACACTAGACAAACACTTGCGGGCTCCTCTGATCTGGGGTCAGCAGAACGCGAGGCCCTCCGCGACAACACACACACAAAGTCAAGGACAAACAGCCATGCCCAAGGCGGGACTCGAACCCGCGACCCTTCGGACCGAAGCGCTGAGTCGGTATTCGCTCTTAGCCACCTCGGCCATCCAGTCACCGTTACCTCATGCAATTTTGTGAACAATTTTATGGACCTCTTCTCGCTCATGTACGCCACATGACAGTCACCAACCATTGCCATGAAAGACGAGTAGGATTTTGGATTGGTCTCATTTCTTGAGAGAATATCACCCTAGAACTGGAGACTGACTATTCCAACAACGCCTCGCTTTTTTACAAAGAGACCAGTGGCGAGGCGTTCGGTCATCGGTTGATGTGTCGATGACCAATCATAATTATAAAAATAATGCTTTTTCAATGTTTTAGAGAAGAATTGAATATAATGAAGAATCTTCAGATATTTTAATGGTAACAGTAAAAGACAATTGAGAAATAGCCATGAAACAATGAGAAGCACGTAATTTGCCAATATTATCACATCGATTTCTGAGCTCGCCGCCGCTCACGGTGAATCATCCAGATCGTGCCGTATCCATTTGCACGGTGATAAGCACTCCGGTCATAGCTGTTTTCGTAAAATCTCGGCTGTGAAATGCGCCATTACGACGTAGTATGAACTTGTGATGGTAAAGAATATTGTGTTCCCAGCACTGATCAGTTGATGTGTATGGCAATATAAGATAGTGCATCTCCAGCTGCAGCAAGCGGGCGACGGGCACGCAACTTCCAATCGTGTCACAGTCTTTTTACACAGTTGTCTCAACTCCTGGGGAGATATTGGCTCGTGATTGTATGGAACATCCTTTCCATGCATGGATTGCTATAATTGTATTGACTATTCAGTCGCCTGTAAGCCCATGTCGAATTGTTTGCGCGGAAGTGGTGCCTTTCCTCGCAGAATCAGCTTGAATCATAATGAATGATTTCGAATGTCAAACAAATTTAAAATAAATATTTAATTCCAGATATATTAAATTGAATAAGATTCAATTTTGCCGTCTTACCATAATTTCTAAAGCATTTCAATATTGCCATAAGGGAGCCCTGGAATTTTTTTATGAGAAAATATCGGAAACATGAGCTTAGTTTTTAAAAATTTAAAAAACAGAACAACTTACGATATTGTGACACCTCCGTCGCTTCAGAGAGGTAGACATGGTTATAGGACAAATAGAGCGATGACCAAGCAAAAATGTCACGCCTTGCCTGTGAAAGAGATTATGATAAGTTGGGTGTCCAGTTAGTCGCTGTTCACATTTTGAGCAGCAAATCACAGCTGACAGTGGTTCGCCTTGATTGCCTCTAACGACGTATTGCTGATAGCAATAAGAAATGCATCGCAAGGTACATTACAGTGGGCGGAAACATTTCAGGAGGGCGTGGAGAACAAAATATCTGATTTTTTTACTGATTTTTACTTTTCCGCCCTTACTTCGTAAGAAGAGAATGTATTATAATTGTGCACCGGAAAAGACGGACGGTAAAAAATAGGGTGCTAGTCCCATATTCGGCGAACTCCCCATTTTTTTTCAAAATTGCAAAATGTTAACATTTAAAAAACTGCAAAATTAAAGATAGAGATTTTTGCCTTAGATAAAGACTGTTGTAAACAAAAAGCTCTTTAAAAAAGTAGTGTACAATTATTTTGAAAATACTTGTTGATTTCGCGTGATTTGTGTCTGAAATATATGAATGAAATTAATTTCCATATTTTTCTCAAAAACAGTTCCAATTTTTTCTTCAAACTTTTTCTTCGGATACAAGAAGGAACTCTTAAAAGAATGGCGCGGATATCATTTTCGTTGAATTCTCTGAATCCTCGAAAATTGCAAATTTAGAAATAATTCTAGAAGGAATGTGTTGTTGTAGCATACTAGTTTGTTTTTTTCTTTTTAAGCTTGCAGGTTGTAAAAATTGTATATTTCATATGGAGACTGTTAGCCTTACTGGTCGTCCAATCATGCCCATTTAATTTTCATTTTTCTACACAAGTACTTCCAGATATTATTCTTCGTATATGGTAGTATTTTATGCACATTTTTCACTGACAGACTAAAGATATTGAAACATGACTTTTGGTGCCGATAGTGGCATATCTTGAAGTGGGGGAATCCAGACAATAACAAGATTTTTCCCAAGCCTTTAAATAAGATAATGTAGCTCCTGAACTTTGTCAGTCATTTCAGTGCTTGATTTTTATTTTTTCATGTTTCGTAAGAAGAGAGATTTGTAACCGTGGACCGGAAAATTGAGAATTTTCGACAAAAAAGCTCTTATTGACAAGCCCTGGCAACGAAAAAGTGTATAAATCATGTTCCTACATATAGTAAATTACAGTCGACTCCGGGTATAGTGAACTCGGATATAGTGAACCCTCGGTTATAGTGAACTGAAGTCACTGGTCCCATTTCACTTACATTACAAATAAGCATAAGAAGATTCGGTTATAGTGAACCTGAACCTCGGCTACAGTCAACGTAGGAAATACAACGTCCTGGAAATCAATTCCCTCTTGGAAAAGAATATATCTCTTCAGTGCCACAAATTCCTGTACCAGGCAGCTTGAAAACAAATATCGTCGACCAAAGGTCATAATTGGCGAAGTCACTCCTGAGGTGAAGGTAGCGGACCCGGAATGGGGGATCTCGCTGATGACCTTACGCTACTCAGTTTCACTGTGGAAACAAAGACCGTGACCTGCGTGGGCTACAACTGGCGGCGACGACGCGCAATGCTTGCTTCAGTTCTAAGCTTGGTGTTGTTTGAAATTCCGCGTCTCAAAGCGCATTGAGTTCTACGAAGGCGACAGGAAGCACGCGACTGCCACAGTCTGGCGATATCCGCCGTGCCTTGAGGAAAAGCGATCTGTGTCATTAGCCGCTTGCACCATCCCGCTAAAGATAGCATTTCGTATGTTATTAGGCGAGTAGACAGATAGATAAATTTATTAAAGTTCGCTTTGAGCTAATGCTCGGTGGCAAACACTATTACAACTAGATATACGACAATTACAAAACTATTACGAATATTTACAAATATAATTACAATTAGAATTAGAGATTTGTTTTGAGTTATCTTTAAGTTGACTTATAGCTTTTCTAACACTTCACTCCACTTCACTTCATTTCATTGCGCTGCACTACACTGCACTCCCCTCCCGTCCCATGCCTCCCACCACACTACACTTCACTTCACTGTATAAGGGACATGACCATATTATTAATAATAATAACGATTATAATAATGTAATTAATAATAACAATAACGTAAAAGTTACATCAAAACCAGTAACAGTGTTAATAATTATATCAATAATAATAACAATAATAATAATAATAATAATAATAATAATAATAATAATGATGATGATGATGATGATGATGATGATGATGATAAATGTCCCAGTATTATTAATGATGACGTACATAGAATTAAGTATATTTTTAAATTTCACTACATTAGAAGGAAGAGTCTCTAGTGTTTTTGCAGGTAGTTTGTTCCAATGTACTATAGTACGATTCACAAAGGTGAACTTGCCTTCATCAGTTCTTTGCTTTCTACATCGTATTTTCCAGGGACGGTCTCCTCTGCTTTTACAATCTGAGGTCTGTCCATGCTGAGTCCCCTTTGTATATCTTGTACATTACGCATAAACGCGCCCATTCCCGTCTCTTAGATAACGGTTCCCATTTATCTCGTCCATCAACGCGTCCATGATTTACAAACTTTCCGGCCCGTTTTTGAATTTTATCTAACGTCTCGATTTGCCCTTTTCTGTGCGGGTCCCAGCAGGCCGCTCCGTACTCTAAAATAGGACGAACAAGTGTAGTATATGCCAAGGATCGGGCATTCGAACTACTGTTTTTTAGAATGCGCATTACAAAGTGCAGCGCCCTCCATGATTTTTTGACTGTATTGTTAATATTATCCGACCAACCCAAGTCGCTACGCAGGACCAAACCCAAATACTTACAGTTTTTTACACGCGTTATATCGTTAGTTTCTAACTTGTAATTCGAGTATACATTCGAGCGAGATTTGGTAAAACAAATGAATTTACTCTTTTCCGGATTTAATTCCATCTTATTTCTGCACGCCCAGTTCCATAAACAGTTAAGATCGTTCTGTAAATTTTTCATCCGAAGACGCGCCAATATCAAATATATGCGCCTATATCATCGGCGAAAAGTCTAACTTTCGATTTTATTCCAGTTGCAATATCATTAATAAACGCTAAGAATAGCAATGGTACTACCACACTCCCCTGGGGGACCCCAGAGGTTACATCGGCTTTCAGTGAGTGTTTATCACCTATTCTGACTGCTTGAGTTCGGCCCGTAAGAACTTCTTTTATCCACAAGATCATTCGATGATCTAATCCAGTTTTTGACAGTTTTTCAATTAAAAGGCTGTGTGGAACCAGATCAAATGCTTTAGAAAAGTCTAATATTACTGCATCGACCGTACTCCTTTCGTCTAATGAATCTGCTATGTCCTGACATAAAGAAATAGTCTGGCTGTCGCACGAATAGCTAGGACGAAAACCGTGTTGATTTTGAAAAAGCCAGTCAGTTTTATTCGAGACTCGTCTAATATATTCCGCAATCATGTGTTCCATCTGCTTGCATACAACTGATTAAAAGATCTTTCGGAGAGTGGTTCAGAGTTCCAACAGTGCAAGAGGCACTGGAAGGTGTCAAGACTGCAATACGATATTTAGACACAGACGACAATGCAGAATCATGTAAGGAACATGCACGAACTCAGGAGAAGATCTAGAGAAATTACTAATAAAAATGTATGAAGCAAACAATTGAAAGTAGGTAATTAATTTTTAAGAGAAAATTAAGATATCAAAATTTTCAGTTTGTGATGTCAATGTATTTTGCTATATCTTCATATTAATAAAATGTGTAATTGTGGAGAAATTCTTTTTAATTTTGGCTTCATCGGTTATAGCGAATCTCTGATATAGTGAACCAAAAATGTTAGACCCAGAAGTTCACTATAACCGGAGTCGACTGTACACGTGGTGTAGTCAGAATCCATATTTTGTGGATCTTTGATACCGAAAAATCGATTGACGACAAAACGTCTGTCTGGACGTTCATCCGTCCGTCCGTCCGTCCGTGGTCAACGCTAGCGACTAAAGCGTTCTGACGATTTTCTCCAAAGTTGATATTTGCCGATTGTTCTGAACGGACTCGTGGCATTGCGAGTTTGAAACATATTTTAATTTTCGAGGGTTCTTTACATGAATTCTTACTTTTTCACCTTACGAAGCACTTCCTAAGAAGAGAAAGTTATGTAATCGTGCACCAAAAACAGCAATTTTTTTATTCAACTTTGTCCTCGAATGGAGAAAAAGACATTTAAAAGAATGGTGCATGTCTCGTGTTCGTTGAAATCCCTGATTTTTCAAAAATTACAAAAGTGCATTTCTTGGGGGTGTCTTCCTACACCTACGATATAGAAGAAAGATTTTTTTGTTACTGATTTATGTTCCTTAAAGACAGATTTTGAAATAAGGTCATGTTCAATTTTATGTACAAATTTTTGAAAATATGAGTTGTTTCTTGTAATTTAGCGCTAAAAACAGAGTTTTTAAATAGTTTAAACATTTTTTTCTCTAAAACGGCACTATTTTTTTCTTAAAATTTTCTCCTCATATTTGTCAAAAGATTGTAAAAAATATGGTGCTAATCCCAATTTCTGCGAACTCTCCGTGTTTTCGGAAATTGCAACAAGTTAAGCTGTTTTTCGACGCACTATTATATAACTTTCTCTTCTCAGAAAGTAAGGGCGAGAAAGTAAAAATTAATTGTGTGCGCTGAAAAAAAAGGTGAAAAAATTATATACTTATGATAAGGACCACCCTAATGAACATACAGGGGGAAATTTCATAAAACTGAATTACAAATGTCATTTTATATTTATTAAAATATTTATTTACAAATTACGTGAACTGTCAGAACGATTTTAATATGTATGTATTCGGCGTTATTGGGTCGGTAGTACGACTTCGCCGGCCAGCTACCGGTTTCCCCCTTGCCTGGTTCTAGTTAAATTCCCATGCTTGCGAGTAAGAGCGACATGAAACGAACGTGACGTATTCTCTTCACCGTAACTAGCAAGATCCGCCTGCTTGAGCTTTTCTTTGCCACACAGCTAAAGAAACAGGGACGATTTTAAAGGAAAGCTACAACTATGTTTTTGCTTCGACCGGAAATCGAACGCGGCGACCACAGCACGGGAAGCTAGTGAGCTGTCCATGAGCCATCCCAGAGACTACGATTCTAATAATATTCACAATAAAACGACAATACATATGAGAAAGAAAAATACAATTCCAATATGACAAATAGAAAGAAATAAAGAAGAAAACGGAAAGAAAAAATAAAGAAGACGTAGACGATCATCAAAAGAGAGCAGTGTAAAATTGGTCCAAACGTGGTTTAAATCTTTAAATGTTGGGAGCATTGACGACACCAGCTGGTTAACGATTCCAACTATGTTTGAGTGGAAATCTTGTATGGATTTCCTAAAAAGTTGTCTTTGTTCAATTTGTAATTGTGACCAAGCTGGTTTTTGTATTACTTTCTAGCTATGGATCAGAGAGAAAGATATGTAATGCTGCGCGATAAAACGGTGAATTTTCGAGAAAGAGAAACATTGGGGATTACTTTACATGAAGCCCCTGGGACATTTTCAAAATTTTCAAAAAAAAGGCTGCATCGTTTTAGATTAAATTTTGCTGTTGTATAGAGCGAAAGACGTTTAAGAGAATGATGTAGATTTCATGTTTCTCAAAAACCCTGACTTTTCAAAAATTGCAAAAGTTCAAAATTTCTTCAGAGTCGTCCTACAACTAATATATATATATATATATATATATATATATATATATATATATATATATATATATATTGCGGTTAATTAAATTTGCTCCTTTGAGATAGATTTTGAAATATGGTCACGTACAATTTTTCGAAAATTTGAGTCCTTTTCGCGGAAATTTGCGTGATAATACGTGCGCTCTTTTAGCTCGTTATGCTCTTTTAGCACCACTAATTTTTTTTGTGTATTTGCTCCTTCAATGTTACGCAAACCTATATGCACAGGTGTTCGACAGGTACATGAAATTTCCTGGACTGCATCAGAACGTGACCTGGCGAACACTTCAAAATCAAAGGCAAATGTCGCATGGAAACAACGTATTAAGAGTTTTCCCGCTACAGTATGTTCATTGGAAAAGGGGGCCGTTTTTGACCTTTCTACATGGTTTAGAAGATTGTAGTATTTATTCTGAGACATCTGTGTAAATTGTTCACGTTTTCTCGAGTTCCCGAGCTCTTCTTAGGTTCATATCTTTCTTTCGCCTTCTGGTCTTCTAATTTAATAGTAAAACAGTGTCTGCTGACAGGCAGCGCTTCTGAAACTGTACTTTTTAGTACCATTCCACTGTATTTAATGAAAACAAAACAATAAAAGATAATTTGCAAATAAAATTATTTACCAAATTTTCTTAAGTTTATAAATGTTGATAGGATGAAATACATGAAGCTTTTCCTCCCCTCAAATTGAAATGATTATGCACACGAGTAATACTTATTATGCACTCGAGTATTTTTTGTATTGTTGTGTATTGTGTGTTGTCATATAGTTTTCATTTTTTTATCCTTAAATAAATATAAAGGAAACCATTAATGACTTCAGGGCATCACTCTGCAACTGAATTTATTCCGTATAAAATACATTTCTCTTAAGATCTCAAACTGATTGTAAAGAAGTGTTTGCGATATGTGAGATTTTAACGCTCCCGCTGTTACTCAGAACGTTGATAACATGACATCGCAATTAGTATTTAACCTTACCTAAATATATCAAAGAATAAATAATACGAATTGGGAGTACTGAGTTCTCCTGCAATTGATCTCTCGATCTCTGAAGTTAGCAATCTACAAATTAACGGTGTTTTTTCGCGATTTAAAAAAACTGGATGGTGGTGGCGCAATTTTGGCTTCAGATTCGGATTTAGCGCGTCTACGTACGTAGAGAAACAGTACCAAGTCTTCGGCTCTGACAAAAACTGCCGAAAACAATAAATACAATTTCACGGTGATTTTTCTTGATTTAAAAAAATGGCGGGTGGTGGAGAAATTTTGGCTTCAGATTCGGCGCACTGAAATACATAGAGAAACATGTGTCAAGTCTTTGGGTCTGACAACACCCCCGACAACAAAAAATAGAATGTCACGATGTTTTTTTGCTATTTAGAAAAATTGGAGAGTGATGGTGCAATTCTGATTTCAGATGCGGATTCAGCGCGTTGAAATACTTAGAGTAACGTGTCACGCCTTTGGGTGTGATAACATTTGTTAATGTGTGTGCCAATGTAATCATCGACTAAAGCACCAATAGAGAGCATTTCCCAGTACTGACTGGCCTTGACCTGTCCCGAAGTCGCAGTCTGTATTTTAACGTTTTACCATAAACCATCTGCACCCAACGTTTCAAACGTTTTCACAACAAAGTGATGTCTTCTTTTACGTGTTTACAGTATTTCTAGGACGCCTGTCTTGCTGACGACAAACTCCCGTTATTTGTATATAGAAATGCTCAGTTTATCATAACAAAAAGTTTTCAAATAAGTAACCTTCTTTGACACTATCTCTCGTTCCTCAGATCATCACTGATTTCATTCTATTGCGTCAATGCATTTGAAAACCGTTGATCAAAATTAAGTATCAAGAGAAAGAAAATCACGCTGTATTAATTGTGCAACTCCAGCATCTGAGATTTTATAAACGGTGTTTTGTTCCTTGTGTACTTTATCCGTTCAGAGAGACATATTCCAACAATGTTTACAGTAAAAATGAGTTTTAAAATTGATAACACGTTAAGTATGTCCAGTTATTAGTTACCTGAAAATATACTTTACCAATTATTGCTCTTCGTCCGTCATTTCCGATGAATCATTTACATTTGTTTTAGTATTACAATATTTTTCTGCTCTATAACAGATGTGTGGTAGCAACGTGTATTTTCATTTATATTTTATTTCTTAAATTGAAGTTAGTTAATTTCTTTGACATTTCTGAACTATTTAAAAATTATTTGCTCCTAAATGTTTCTTCAGTATGTCACGGAATCTCTACATTACTTCAAAGGCAGCGAGCAAATAATCCTTTGATTTTTCTAGTATATCACATAACTTGAGTCATCTGTTCGCAACAATTTATGTTTTCAATATTTATATTTATGTTTTCAATATTTGTGAGCATTCCCACTAATTCCACACTCCACAATGTCAAATTTCAAAAGATGGATGGCGTGATATCAATTCGAGCCGGACGTGACTCCGCTAGCCCGCATTATCGATGCCAAGCGAACACAAGCGTCCAGTGCCAATGCCAACATTCGAAATCCATTCAATACCTTTTCCTACTTCTATCTTCAGATCACGTTTTTAACAGAACTTCAAAGTTCATAAATTGTTACCCCTTTGCTTTAATTTTTCTTAAAATTGTCGATTTTACCTTTTCAAGATTCTTCACAACGGTGGTTTTCAGTAACCTAGATGATCCAGAAAGGATTCGAACTAGAATATTCAGAGTGGTTCATTAACATTGAGTCATCCATACATCTCGATTAATTCGCATCGTGTGAAAAAATATCTTTGAAATAAAAAGTTAACCAATTGGTCTGTACGAACATCCGTCACTTTGTAAATCATTGCTTTAAAAGTGAAAATAGCTGCTCACCGAAATCCAACTTGGAACAGCCCCAGCCCCTGCACCGTTCGGTACATTTACATTACTACAGCCCCTGAACCGTTCGTTACATTATGCGGGTATAACCGTTGTAAGCATTGAGATTAAATTGCACAGAGTACCAAATAGCCAATTTAATTTTACATAGAGTTCCGGATTCTATACTTTTCTAAAACTCCTGCTAAAGAGGGGGGTACCGAGAAGAGCTAAGCCTCCGAATAAAAAAATCAGAAATCTCCCAGTTTTTTAAAAAAGAATAAGTGACATCGGATTTCAACTCTAGGGCGCACTTTTTTAATTGTACACGAACGTGATGTAAAGCGTAATTTACATAACTCTACATTTTTGTCTCAAAATTTGTTTGATGCACCACATTACAAATCCAGGAGTAGCACGTTTACAATATTGTGGGTCGATGGAATGTAATAAATCGTATCCAACATCCGTCCCTTAGCATAATATTCAGAAAAGGTAGTTCGGAGGTGGAAACGCGGGTAATAAACGAGCTAACCCCACCGTCAGAGTGTATGGGCGCGAGCAACTTTGACAATACAAATGTGAAAACTGTTTTGTGTTGCGGGCTTGAATTCGTAAATAGGTATTTTGCATGTAAAATATGTTTTTCGATTAGTGAGATTTTGCACTGTAATAAATAAAAACTAAGAACGCACAGGCAACTTCGTCCGGGAACACTCACCTACTTTACTACTTACCTTCACCCATTCTCAAAGCCAAACCAGTTCGACTTCCCAAATGCTATAAAAGAGCCTCTTATTAGCATCCTTATAAAAGAGCCTCTCTTCTATAAAAGAGCCCTGTGTTTTTTTGGGGGAAGAATGTTTATTTTTAGATTTAAAGACTCCAAAGTTGTTTTTTGCTTCAAGTCAAAAATTTTATACAAAACACAAACTTTTCGATACGATTCTTGTTTTCAAAATTTCTTCCTGTGAAATCCTAAAAAACTCGGTAAGTTAAAAAATAAATATTCGGCCAGATGAGATGCATTTCCGGATCGTTTAAGGCTACGGGCACACGGGCGTTACCTAACGCAGATTACATCCGTATTCTCACGGACGTCAATACTCCGGGCACACTAGCTGATCACAAAGAACGTCCCGCATTACGCTCGTGTGCCATGCCCCCATTCGTATATGTAAACTGCAACGGACACATTTCAAGTGTGCCGTTAAATTGCACTCGTATGCCTCCAGTCTTAGACTTGTGCGCCTGGAGAGATTTATATTAACTCACATATTCAATGATTGATTGATTGATTCTTAGTGATTCCGGGCTTGTTAACTACTAGGGTCGTTAGTCCCGTTAGTATAATACATGTTTTTTTCACGGGAGGTGGCGTTTTCCCCCCGCTGGATGGCGAGATCCGGCACCGACCTACCGTCGGCTAGCGGGGTTTTCCCCAACCAGGTATCTCCCACCAGCGGCACACCTCCCCAGCCGTGACAAGCTCTAAACTACCGGCCAGTCTCCCGGCATATGTGGTAGTGTAGTACATGTTAGTGTGTGTGTAAGGGGAGAGGATAGAACAAGGAAAAGGAATTATAGATCGCGCGCGGTCCGTGGCCCGTTTGTTAGGGTACTACTCCGGCATTCGCCTGGTGTTGATCGGAGAAACCAAATCAGAGCAACCGGCCGCTAGAATTCTCCTCTGCCCAGCGACTGAATTCGACCTACCTGACAAGCTAGTGTCGAAAATCCTGCCACCGTCGGGACTCGAACCTAAGACCTCCCGGTCAGAGGGACTGCATTGACCTCAGTTGATGTCTTGAGCCATCTCTCCCGGTTCACATACTCAATGCATCCTTATACACCGGAATATTTCCTGATATTTTCGAAACAGCTGAGACTAAACCGCTCTCCAACAAAGGCAATTAAAATTAAATGAAAATTTTTCGCCTATTTCTCCGACAGTTTTTCCAAACACGTTAATGAGATTTTTCTGCGAACGAATTGAAACTACCTCACTAAATAAGAAGCGTTCCCAGATTGGCGACATGATTTTAGAAAATCAAAATCTACGGTAGCACCCATAATTTCCATTCTTAAAGATTCGCTTCATCAATGCATCAAAATGAAATACCTTTTGGAACATTTGTAGATCGTCAAAATCATTTGACGTCATTGATCATCATTTTCTCTGAAAATTATTTTTGTATAGAGTTCGTAACATCGCTGTAGATAGAGTATCTTCGTACGTTAAACAAAGATCTAGAGAATGGAAATGCCCTCCTGGAATGAAGAGACATTATTTACTCATCTTTGCTTACATCAAATAGGATCTTTTGCTATTGTCATACTTTTAGTTTTTTGAGTGGAGATCGTTAAATTATAGTTTCTGCAGATTTTATTAAATTCACGGAGAAGCCGTTGTAGCTTATCTACATTTTCGGCTACCAATCGACATCGTCCACGTAAGTAATTATGATTATGTTATATTTTCCCATTCTCAATATTTTTAAGATGTTTGATTATCTTACTCTTTACTAGATTAAATAGTAAAGGACTCAAGGAGTCACTCTGTCTGATCCCTTTTGATATGGTGATGGGGGAGGATAATATTCTGTTATCCTTGGTCTTAATATTACTATTCGCATATCGTATTTATCTTGTTTTCAAGCAATGAAGTGTGTGGTACATTTTTATGCCTTAAAATGAATCGAGTTAAGTTCATTATGCTATCAGTGGCGCATTGCGCATGCTATCCAGAGGGGTATGCCTCCCCCTTACGACTAGAGTTTTCGATTGTTACCTTCCTTTATTTGGCAAAATTGATTTAAATATTTATTTCTATTAGAAATATGTAATTATTTTAAAAAAGAATATTGTATAGTATCATGTATTCACTACAAAAATAATATACAATATAATAAGAAATATTTATTATTTAACAAGAATCTATGATGGGATCCATTCAAAATGATCTGTTGGATTCGTCCATGTATGCTATGAATTAGGAATTCTTTCAAATTCAGTGAGCAGTCACGCTGCTCAATGTGTGTGCACGTTTTCAAAATTCTGTGATCCCTACACTAAGTCATATACTACTTGAATTTTGAAAAAGAAAAAGAAAGAAAAAAACCTCTCGTGTAATAAAATCTATTTTCAAGGATAAATAAGCAATAAATTTTGGGCTCTTATCCATGTTGTCCTTTGGAATAATACTTCCAGCCGCGACAACATGGAAACGATAACTTGAATAAGTGTATTTTCCACTGAATTCTAGAAGACGTGCGTTCTAGAAGATGTGTGTTTCGCGAATGTTCATTCCCGCCTCCGATAGGTATAATGGAGAAACACAAACTATGGAGAAACACATCATATAGTTCCCAACTTTTAATAAGCTAGGAATCATACCATTGCCTTGGATCTTCATTTACGAATCAGTTTTTCTCAACAAAACTGAATTACTCAAGGGTGGGAACGTGTTTACATCCAACACAGATTTATACTATAATTATAACACACGGCGTAGAAATCATATTCATCAGGGTAAGTTTTAAGAACCATGTAATAAATTTTCTGCTGCAGAACTGTTTCTGACAATTAGTTCTATATTGAGCATCAAAAAGGAGAGTAAATTAAAAAATTCTTAGTTAGCGATGCAAAAACCGCATTGGTACCAATAAAAACATTTTAAAAATGGGTTTAAGGGTGTCACAAACCCCATAAACACCCCATTTTTCGACCTGTATTGCTTCATTTTAGAAAATAACAAATAAATATTATTTAATGGTACTTTATCTACGCTTTTTTGGCTGAAGTGATGCCCACGTTATCCCGCAACAATTTTATGAGCATCAAACATAATATGTTTGATTCAAACAGGGTGCCACATTCGTCCGAATACGGCCTATTTTACGTTAATCATACGGCCTAATTTCGTTATTCACTGTAAGGCTGAATTTATCCCAAAGTCAAAAATCCGTTGAAAAAAAAACCATTAAACAATATTAATTCATTATTTTCTAAAAAGGCAGATCTTAAAATAAGGCAATGTACATTTTTTCGAAAATGATAATAGTGTTGCGTAATTTTGCGTGGAATATAGGCAATTTTTATTTTTTTTAACTTTTTTTTCAAAAACGCTCCATTTTTTAAAATGCTCTCGTGACTATCAAAACCAGTAAAAAAGTGGTGCTAGTCTCATTCCCGGCGAACTCTTTATTTTCGAATACTGCAAAACTTCATACGGGAATATAGAATAAATATAGAAACACGATTTATCCACTTTTTCGTTACTGTGACTCGACAATACTTTTTTGTCGAAGAATCGCCAATTTCCGCCACAATATAACAACACTTTTTCTTCACTAAGTAAACGTCGAAATAATCGACGAATTCATGACATAATCTGGCATAAATTATTTTCATTTTTATTTATGGTGCTTCTTCTTCATGGACATCATTTTGTTTTGTTTTTATGTATTCTATCCAACTTTATGACTTACCTGTGTAGTAAGTGGGTAGTTATATGTCCCATAGCCCTAAGCAGGGAACAATAAAGTTCTGAAACATTGGCAAACTAGGAGTTTAATTAAATGATCAACACCCATTAACTAAACCTAGAATTAATAGTTTGGTCGTGAATTCAAGAACAATTCGCATTTTGTAGACAATTATTTTGTCAAAAACGGCTCGAAATATTGTCTTCAATTTTTTCTTTGGATTTATTTGTTTACTTATTTATTTATTTAACGTCTAAAACAGTTAAAAACTGTCTGTGACGTAAAATGGTGTATTTTTTGTGGCAGGTTTTTTTTTTATTTCTGGGATCCCTACCCTAAGCCATGTACAGGTTGAATTCTGAATACAGAAATAAATGAGCATTTTTGGAAAACATTGATAGGAAAATATTCGTCCCGGTGTAATAAAAACTATTTTTGGGGGTAAATCAGCTATAAATTTGAGCTCTTATCCCACATTGTGTCCTTCGGGAAGAAATACTTCGTGAAGAAATATTCTTTCTGCAGCGACAACATGGGGAACGATAATTTGAA
This sequence comes from Teleogryllus occipitalis, assembly GCA_011170035.1. Taxonomy (NCBI): domain Eukaryota; kingdom Metazoa; phylum Arthropoda; class Insecta; order Orthoptera; family Gryllidae; genus Teleogryllus; species Teleogryllus occipitalis. The sequence continues at coordinate 38,056 of BLKR01015090.1, read as the reverse complement.
TAATTATATTTCTCAATGAACTCTAGAAGATGTGCACAGATAAAGTTATATTTTTATAGTAGATGACGCTTAAAATAATGGCCCAGCTACTATTTTTGGCGAACTCTGTATTTTTGAAAATTGCAAACAAAAAATTAACATTGTAAAACTACTATATTGATCATATTTTTTCCCTGATGAAATCTGTTCTTTAAAAATAGATCTTGAAATGATATAAATGAAAATCTCTGAATTCTTGAAAATTGCAAATTCATATATTCAACTTTCTAACCGTTGGAAAGGTGGCGTTTAACTATGAGCATGATGATATGGGAGTAACATGACAAGTGTGTAAGCTCTAAGGAGCTGAGTTAGAATCTTAGCGCGGAGAAAAACGTTTGATGGTTGGGAAAACTATTCCAAGTTCATATGGTGGGAGAAATGAACAATTTGTTCTTTTATTGATTTTAGGCTGAAATCGGTGTGAAAATTTGCCTTCCTAACAAACAAAGGGACATTGTTGCAATTCGGAAAAATTTAATTTTTAAAAATTTGAATCTTTTAATATGTGGGACGTTGCTGAATGACACCATATCGGACATGCGTAAAGGACGAGTGGGCGAAGATTGGATTTGAGTAGAGGCACTGTATACTAAGATGACTTTTGAGATTTGTAAGAGGACAAAGTTGCTGGAGCCGATCTGGTTAGGCGTGGTTACTAATGCTGAAGAGCCATAGCTGCCTCGTGCCTGAAGAGTCGCAGGTTCGAATCCCAGACAGGGCATGTATGTTTGTGTATGACCGTAAACCATTACCGTTACCCCCAATTACAGTGGTGGCAATGTGACCTTAGTAGTTGAAAAGCGACCTGGAATAAGTAAAAAATATAATTATAAAATGAAAAGTAAATAAAAAGAATTAGATGGAGTTTTTTATTGGCTTGCTTCTCTTTAATTTGCATGTTCGTTTTGTGTCTAAGTGAAGCGCGATCATTCGATCTTTCCAGGTTCATTTTGTTACATACAAGTGAAGACCTAGGTATTTAATTGAGTGAATGGCGATCAAGGAATGGGACAGTTCTTTAGTATTAGTGGAAGTGGATTGCATGGATGTCAGAGTTTGTTTGAAATTTTTTGAGGGATTGAACATTATTCTCTGTTTGGTGGTCCAAGATATTACTGTGATGGAAAATCACTTGTCTCCTTATAAAAATTGCCACTTTGTCCTAGGCACTTCCTCTGGCGAATAGATAAATACTCTCTTCGCCTTTCCTCCTCTTTCGTCTCTTCTTTCTCTTAATTTCACTTCTCTCTCCTCCCCCTCTCCCCTTCTCACTCTTTCTCTCTCTCTCTCTCTCTCTCTCTCTCTCTCTCTCTCTCTCTCTCTCTCTCTCTCTCTCTCCTTTCCTCACACACACAAATAAACAAACATTGTATGTTAAAAGAGAAAAGTGGGATAGTTTCTGTTTTAGCTAAGGATGCAGCACATTCAAAGAGTGGCGGCAAGGCATTCACTCTTAAGTTTCCCGGCAGATGGCAGGCTTGTGAGCAGCCCCTGTGAGTTGTACAATGTCGTCTGTAAGAGGCACATAAAAGCCTCGGGCGGCCGTGGGTGGGGAGTCAGTGCAATCTAGCAAGTGCAATGAATCCGGCCACGGACAGATAGAAACTACTCAATTCCCGTGATGAATTAAATGTGTTTTAACCTTCAGTTTTAATATCTTGTAGTGAAAGTTACATCGACTTGCTTTTCTCAGCATGAGGATAATACCTTCTTTATTAAGGGTAAATTCGAAGAACGTAAACATGGAGGAGTTAATGACAAGAGATGTGTAGCCTGAATTCATCTCGTGTGAATCTCTTAGTGGCAGACATGAAGTGTCTTTGGTTGTATCTGTTCACGGGAATACTCGTGTGTGTTTTGCCTTTGACTTGTACTGAAGAGGTGACTCCAGTTGCAGAAGGTACCACCCATCGAATTTTTAATATTGACATCCTCGTATGAGGTTATTGGCTGTAGAGTCGGGCATTTGTTTACAGTGTTTTGGGTGCATCATCTGTATAGCCCTCTTGGAGGCTGCTTGCATTCTGATGGGATGGTCCTAATCAATACTCCCGTTCCTGGTCCAGTCAACTCCATGTGTCTTATGTCACTTCTCAATAAAGATCTGTGTGATTCTTGTTTTCCTAGACGGATTGTAATAAACGTCAGCTGCGTTCCCTCCCTTCTCGTGAGAAGTTCTAGATAATTAACATTACCGCATTCGTAATGCGTGTTTTTGTTTATTGTTTGCTGTGAGAGATAAAGATTGCATTTCTGAGGGTTAAGAAAAAGACAAATGATGGGTGTCACACTGTATTAGGCAGTGTATAATATCATTACTTTAGCACTAAGTAATTGAGTATTCCTTTGTCATGGCACTTATGAATATATTAAATAGATTTGGTTGCCATTCACTTTTATTCTTTCCTCGTATGTTAATTTATGTTTCCATCTGATTAATTTTAATGCTTGTCAGCCCCTACAGTTTTGCATCCCAAAATGTCATTACACACCTTACACCCTCCACTGTGCTGCCATTTAAATATTGAGATAAGGTTATAAGTAAATTTAGTGGCTTAAAAAGGAAGAAAGCATTTCTTTTGTTTTAAAGTTTTTATTATTGTATTACTGTGGAATACAAGGTTGTTTCTTTAGAATTTAAATATAAGTGTGAGTTGAAATTTGTGAATAATAAGGATTTGTATTTAGTAAATTATAATTACTGAGTAGAATATTTAGTGTTCTTCTCTATGACTTCTTTCCTACATAAATAGTTTTCCTTTTATTTGCTTCAAAGTTCAACGAATTAATAATTGTATGTTAAATGGGTGTATGGAGTTTTTTCATATGAACATGAAATATCAGTAATATTATTTTGTGGTCAAGATGGATTTGGTATTCAATGAATGTCAATTATTACAGAATGTAATTTTTTTTTTAATTTTGCCGGATTTTCACTTATTTTCACAACTTATTAAATAAGAGATGTTTTGAATATTTTGTACACCAGAACAAAAATTGAAATGATTAAAATATTTGTCGTAACCCTGAAACTCCAAATTGTCAAATTCATTTTCTCATTCTTAGTTTCATTACAATTATGATGCAGTAATTATATTGTATTCATATTGCATTCTTTTACATTTCTCTTTCATCGCTTTAGTTTAGTTTCTTGTTGTTCACCTGACAAATTACAATAAATATTACAAAGTATACCTTACAAGAAATATAATTAATATTGACAATTATTATACTATTAATGTTGTTGTTTACAGAAATAATTTTACAATATATATTATAATATATATTGATATAGTTGCTCTGGAAGTTTTTTATGCCCTGAGCAATGTTCTTCTATCAGGATGACAACCAAACTCAAAAACCGTGACTGAGCTGAGTTTTGGAGGGGACATTTTATGCTAATGTTACAGTGTACAATTTTACTTATTTATTTATTTATTTATAAGTACAGAGCCACTAAAATGTTATTAAATATAAAAAATTAAACCTTTGTTTTCGTATACAGCTCTGTGCAGGACTCATCTTATTTGTTTGCTTTTCATGCAAATATTTGATGGCACATTGATATCCTCATCTCTAAAATAGAATAAATGCATTATAATTATATTCAAAATCAAACTCTTATTTAGGAAATCCATAACATTTAATTAAATGTCTTATTTCATTTGTCTTACAGTTCCAAGTAAGCCACTAAATGTGACAGTTCTGAATGCTTCATCAACGACAATGAATTTATTATGGAAAGTACCTGCCCATCCTAATGGTCAGATAATGGGATATCGGCTTTTCTTTGTCCATGCTAACATCACTGATGTGGAAACCATTCAAGCAAATAATGAGCCAATTGTGGAACACACGCTGAAAAGCCTGAGTAAGTAACAGAAAAATTTATCATGTATATACTAGTTAATAGAAGCTAGAAAATATATATTATATATTAATTTTTCTATTTCAGAGCCATATACAGAGTACAAAATTTTTGTGAAAGCATTTACTAAGCATCATGAAGGAGATGTATCGGATGCTATTTTACACAAGACTGATATCATGGGACCAAGTGCTCCTCGCATAGTAAATCTGACTTGTCAATCAAATGACACTTTGTTATTACAGTGGCAACGCCCAGCAGAGTTCTATAACAGTATTGACTTTTATTACATCACGTATCGAATTGAAAATACAGAGGAGATAGAAGAATTGAGTATTGAAACATCCAAGGAACACTTAGAAAGCACGGTGTGTGTCATGTAAATTTCTTTAATATAATGTGCATGTTGAAACCAAAGTTCCTTACTGCATGTTCAGTTATTTTAATGAATATTATATGGTTGTCATGCTTCTCAGTCTGTTGTCTAGTCATTCAAACTTTTTTGAAAATGGTTTTCGAATAGGATGCTTATTTAACATTCTTTGTTTTTTGTACTGTCATTATCCACAATATAACAGTAGAAATTATGAAATATGTTAATAAAAAATTTGCATGATTAACAGTAAACTTTTTTTTCTCCCTGTTGTGTTCTTGCTTTTTACCTGAGCTTTATATTGCATTTATCCTATACTTCTTTGACACATTACATAAGTTTTTATGAAATAATAACTGCAGAATAATTGCCGAGTCTCTTCACATATATTTGAAAGGTCATTAAGAGAGTCATAAGCCACAATTTTGATTTTTTCAATGTGGACTTGCCGCAATCCTCGCCCCATTCACTATTGTAGGTTTCCATTTTCTAGTCAGAAGGCAGGATAACCTGACCTGTCATTGGTTTGCATGTTTACCAAATACTGAATGAGCTGCATCTCAAAACTGAAAGAGCATGGCTTATGGTTATCTTTCATCAGGCCCTTTATTTGTGAAACTCAGCAATTTCAAGGTATAAATGGTCCCATGCAGTACCAAGAGGGGGTGCCTCCAGAGCCCTCTGCTGAAATGTTGATTCTATTGAAGTATTAAGTAATTTTGCATAATTAATAAATTGATTCATCAGTTAATATACATGCTTACTTATTTAAACAAAAACATGTTTATTTTCAAGTTCTTTAATTGAGAAATGTCACAGCAACATTTGTATTCAATATTAATGAAACATTACATTTTTACATCTAATAAAGGCCTATGTATCTTCATAACATAGTAAAATGTAGTTCAATATATTGCTAAGACTTAAATACTACAAATACTTCCAAAATGATGACAAACATTATCCATGATTGTTAATCAATGATAAAAAATCGCTACCCACAAAAAACAAACAAAATATTCAGTGAGCCTCCCCTTGGTAATGCTAGGATTACAGATCAAACACAATAAAAGACACCAGTTAAGATATATTATCTCTTCAGATGAAGGTTTTTGACTTTGTGACACAATTTGTGCTTACACAGCTTTGTGGAAATTACTCAAGGGTGTATGCAGAAGCATGGGAGGTACTTTGCTTCCCTTGTATCTGTTTAATTTGTGTTAATTCAACCTTCAATGTAATATTGAACAGGATTTTAATTAATTACAGTATTTTTTATTTTTGAATTATTTCCTTAAAACATTTTTTTGAAAATACATTGGTTTTTAAAATCAAAAAACTTGCTTCTTCAAGGAAACGCTGTTTAAATGGATTATCTGACAAATTATTTTACTGTATATTACATTTGATGGTCAAATTCAGAATTTGCATTATAAATTATGGAAATAACAAGAAATATTTAAAAATATATTTTATTTTAAACTTATTTTGTTTTCTTAATATTTTTGATTAATGAAACATGCACACAAACATTAAAAATTAAAAAGTGGACTTTCCGTCTGACTTACCTAGTCTTCTCTTTCATTCTTTAAGTAGTATGAAAACATCAAGAGCCATTATTTGATCATAGGTAAAAGTTATTTTCATTGAAATACTTAACTAAATTTTCTGCTTTAGTTTCCATGAAAAAAGATTTGTAAGAGTGCCAGAATTTTATTTTTTTATAAATGTCGGACAGCTTCTATTACTGAAAAGAATTTAATTCTTCCTTCAACTATAATCAAATTTATTATTTCATGAATTGTGTGGTGTTGGTTACAATTGCTTTAATTTGAAATGTTGCATTGAGTTTCATGACTAATGGCTGAATCTTGAGAGATTTGGGAAAGGAATGGTGTATGTATGTTGGATGGGATGCATGTGTGATGGCTCATTAGCTTTAGAATCATCTTTCATTTGAAGGATCTTGTAAAGTTTCATCCCAGTTGAATGTATGCAGGTAACCCTTGTGGATATTTTGCTTCATATTCTTACAATAGGCTGGTAACTGAGATCAGAAAAGAGAAGAAACTTTTTTTTAAGACAAATAATCAGAACTTTGATAAATAGCATTTATTCTTTACTTACATTACTGCCTTTCTATTTGAGATTTTAGATACATTGGAAAAGTTTGTATTTTTTTTATGGAACCACCACATATGCAAACTGTGATATATTTTGTTTGTTTTAATTCTTCCAAAATTCATTATTATTGTGGGATTATACTTATAAAAAAAACAATGGTAGTGGTGGATCAAAACTATAGACTTTAATCTTTACAAGTTGTTTCAAAGGAGTGACAAATCATCCAAATAATTATAAAATAAATTAAAAATATTATATTAATAGCTGTAATTGATATTCCACAGAATGAGCTATGGATTGTGATTTGTTCAGATTTTAATAAAAAGAATCAATTTTTTCAATCTTAACATGCAAATAAATATAAATACAGTCGACACCAGTTGTAGTGAACTCTCAGTTAAATATACTAGCACAAGAAGATTTGGTTATAGTGAACTCTTGAACCTTAGCTAGTGAACATAAGAAATACAATGACTTGGAAAGTAATCCCCTCCTGGAAAAAAAATATATTGCCTCAATGCCACAAATTCCAACACTAGGCAGCTCGGAAAAAATATCATTGTCCAAAGGTCATATTCAAAAAACTCCGAGGTGGAGGTAGCGGACCCTGAATGGAGGCTTACTTATAACTAGGGGATGGATTTTGATGACGTAAATACCCCAAAAGCAGACAAAAATTACGTAATAAAATATGATCAAAACCAGCTTGGATGAACAACTGCATACGTTACTGATGTAACCTAGACTTCTTCTATTCGTTCCAAGTACACTTAGCTTGCAAACGTTTGGTTTGGACTGTTTTTAACAAGAAATCTCTGCCTATTTATCCTATAATCGGCCGAAACAATAATGACGCTGATACGCGTCACAGGAAACTTAGATGACATACAACGGCTGACATTACAATTTCTGAACGAAGAAATCAAATAGGCTACTGAAGAATTATGTGGGGAACATTTGTTGCCTCTCGTAAATATTATTTGAAGCATGTACTGTTAAAATGGATGAAATCGACGAAAAATGCATTAAAATGACGGGAAACGGTAAAAAATGACTTTAGTCGAAATCGATTGAAAATGCACCCAAAAACATGAAAATGAGTCATTTCCTTTCGTAATAACATAAAATTAAATTGTATACTAAACGGCATTGTTCTAAAGAGAAAAAAATGACATTTCATTAAAATCTGCCCCTTACTTATGATCTTGGGCCACTTGGTTTCACTGCGGAAACAAAGGCTATGTCCTGCGTGGCCTACAACTACAACTGGTGGTGGCGACTGCTTGCTTCACTTTCAAGCTTTTGAGTTACTTGAGATTGCGCTGGACAAAGCGCCTGGTGTTCCACGTAGGTGGCAGGAAGCGCGCGACTGCCACAGCCTGGCGACACCCGCCGCGCTCCGCGGAAAAGCGATCAGTTTCATTAACCTCATGCGCCGTGCCGCTACCGAAAGGATCTCGTTTGTGATTAGGCCTTCAGAGTGGAACGGTGTTCGAACAGTGCAAGAGGCATTGAAGGATGTCAAGACTGCATTAGGTTTCTTACGAAACAGTGGGCAACGCAGAATCAAGTACGGAGAGAGCACGAACTCTGGAGAAGGATTTAGAGAAATTACTAACGAAAAATGTACGAAGAAAATAATTAAGCTCAAATAAACACATGAACATTTTCAGTTCGTACTGTTAATGTATTTTGCTGCATCTATATTAATAAAATCAATCACTGGAGAAATTATATTTAATGTTGACATCATCGGATATAGTGAACCAAAAATGTCAGTCCCCAGGAATTCACTATAACCAGAATCGACTGTACTAATACCCCCCAGATATACATTTGTGCTTTTAGAAGTAATACATAAAATACCATTTTTACTTGAATCTACGAGAACATCCCTCTAATTTTGAAGAGGTCTCCTGAATTTTTTTTCCATTTTTAAATAATATTCACTGAAAATAAAATCGCGAATGTCTTGACTAGAAAATTGCTTTGTTAAGTTTAAATCTTTTTGCCTGAGCTATCACTATTTTGTTGTTCTATACAATCACAGCTTCAACATCGCACGTTTCCTTCTTTCTGATCCTCCTTGACTTTAGACCCCTCTGAAAGTTTTGCGTTTTGAATCAGGTTCTTCGTCTTTCAACTGTAGCCATCTATGAAACGTAGATACAATAGATTGTTTTAGTCAATAAAAACATTACCTGCCGTGTCACCAGTAGGGATGCGACATCGATGTCGATGTTTTCAAAACATCGATGTTTGTAGAAACTTCAATGTTTTAAACATCGATGCGCTAACGGCGATCTTTTTTTTTAGCATCGATGTTTTGTTTCTAAAAGAAAAATTCTCACGATCACAATACTGTAAAAGTTAAAATATGAAATGTAATTTAAAACAAACTCTGTTCATGTGTTAGAAACAAAGGAAAACTGTTTGTACTACCTTCATCGACCGAACTCTCTAGCCCGAAATGACATCATTGTCGTATTTCCCGTTTCTTCATATTCATTTCGCATATTGAGAAGTGGTCAACAAATGCCATGTGGGTGTAGGATCAGCCCCTTCTTCTTGTATCCTTGTTTGGTGAATTGATAAACATGAATACTGTCGAATTAAATTTTCTTGCACGCGAATTTAATGTTAAAGATTACTAAACTAGCTTGAAAACATCGATGGTTTTTATTCGATGTATTATTAACATCGATGATTTTTATTCGATATATTATTAACATCGATTATTAAAGTTTGAAATTTTGAATCACTAGTCACCAGACTTTCTTCCTGGCGTTTGTTCGTGACCTGTACTTCTTTAAGAAAAGATGAATTAGCATCGGTTAATGTTCGCGTGATCGAGTTGTAAGCTGCAACTCACACATCTTCGAAAGCGTAGGCTTCCTGGACCGGAGGCAATAGATATATGGTTGTCTGGGAAAGTTATCGGCCGTCATACTGCGCCTTTCCTTTGGGCGAAAAGCATTCGGCTAAGACGCGGCGTCTCCGGGTCCTATCGTACATCTTCGTGCCTTCGTTCCAACTGGTAGAACGGGAGAGAGGGACAAAGATTCCATCGTTGGGAAAATTTTTGCTAAAACAAATTCATCATTCGTCCTCTGTAGTTGGCTGTAGAACTGAATCAATTGAATGTTTCATGTCGATCTCGTGCAATTCGCACTCGCGGGGCGACGAACTTGGAAATTGTGATACCAAATGTTGTCAACTATGTTTATTCATTTTGAAGCTGCGTATCACATAGGTCTACTATACTGCCATTCGTTTCGGGATTTTCTCTTTACCCATTCAAAAATATTAGTCTGAATCGCCCGACATATTCGTTGTGAATGTCAAGAATGCGCGACATGTGTCAAGTCCGCGAATATAATTAACATTAATATTCGGGCAAAGCCCTCCTCTTCTTAACCTAATTTCAAGTGCATATTGATTTATAATACACAAACTTCTTTAGTCATGAAACATTTATATCTTAATTGCAAATAATGGTGTCAAGTAGAGCACATAAAATTAAAAGAATACGTAAAAAACACCAAGGGAGTATTCGGAAGGGAGGATTTTCATATTCGGGCAATTATAGGAGTTCCTCGAAATTGGAAATAATTTCCTTTTTTGCTACGAGTTGCTGGGGTGAAAACATCCCTAATCATGAAGCGAAATATCGCGGTTTACGTTCAGAAATTTTTTGACGCAGAAGTAGCGCATCTAAGAAAGAAGGGCCGCAACAGTGGAAACACGACGTTCGAGGACCGATAATTGATGACAAATGGGTTCATCAAGCCAAGGCCCGTACGCAAAGAGAAATATCAGAAATGTTAAATATTTGTTAGAGAACGGTTAATGGCATAATACAGAGGCTCAAGAAAGAAAACCAGATTGAAGAGTCCGGCGTCGCTAGTTGAATTCGTTTACGCAGTTCTGCAGGAGTTCGTGTAATGTTGCAAATAAGCATTGAGCAAATGCTGAGATGGCCCCTTGTTTTGCTTCTGGACATAAATGTAACTTCATTTTCTGTGCACGTCTTCTAGAATTCAGTGGGAAATACAATTATTCAAATTATCGTTTCCATGTTGTCGCGGCAGGAAGTAATAAGAACCAAAATTTATTGCTTATTTATCTTTAAAAATAGATTTTATTACATGGGAGTTTTTTTGTTGTTTTTTTTTCTCCCTTTCAAAATTCTAAATTTATTGCTTATTTACCCTTGAAAATAGATTTTTTACATGGGAGTTTTTTTGTTTGTTTTTTCTCCCTTTCAAAATTCAAAATTTATTGCTTGTTTATCCTTGAAAATAGATTTTATTACATGGGAGTTTTTTTTTTTTCTCCCTTTCAAAAATTCAAAATTTAAGTAGTATATGACTTAGTGTAGGGATCACAGAATTTTGAAAATGTGCACACAATTCACTTTTCCCCACAGCACGTCATACGCAGTTTTTAACTGTTTTTTTGACGTAAAATAAATAAAAAAAATAAAAATAAATAAAAAAGCATTTTATAACTCGGGAACGAAAATGTCTAATTTTTCAAATGATGCTTTTCCAGCGCTTTTTAAAATTTTATTATTAACGATTTTTTAACTTTTTTTGAAAAAAATAGATTTTTTAAAAAAAATTATCGCAGCAAGAAAATCTAGAAAAGGCCCCGCGCAGATCATCGAAATTTACTTCCAGGGGTTCAAAAAATAGAAGTGTATGGGAGTCACTCGAAAAGAGGTGGATTAAGTTGCGACTCTATGCTATGTACAAGGCATACGCAGGCTATCCTGCTTGGAATGAAATCCAGCATCGTCTTAACTTACTTACCTCAGTAGAGTGGATCACATGCACAAAATTAAGACAAGAATACAGAAAACGGACGTCGGAAAATTTTCATTTAGAGACCAAACTATTAGCGACTGGAACAGTTTGCCTGCGACAATCTTAGAACCCTTTCCTCAAACTTGAACAAGTTTAAAATAAATTAGTTCACTAGCTAATTATATTTTAGGTCAATGTATCACTGTTTAAGGTTCTACTGTTAAATTAGTAGTATTTCCTATGAAGTAAGTTGTTTAATTGTTAGTATTAATAGCAGTTGTAGTAGTATTGTTTTTATTATTATTATTGTTATCATTTTATTACTATTTATGTAGTGCAGCGTAATGTTATGTTATGAAGTAGAGGGAAAGGAATGCGGAAGAAATGTGTCACAATTAAGTGTTGTGCAGTGAAGTGAAGTGAAGTGAAGTGGAGTAAGGCTTGCGTGGTAATATGATGTACTATTTATTATTATTTATTGTTTTTTTTAATTAACTACTTTTTGTAACATTTTGTTAGTCAATGTAAGCCTAATGCATGTAAAGTTAAGATATTCTATCACCAAGTTACGACACTTAATTGCAGAATTAATAATAAAATCTAAATCTAAAACTTTTTTTTTTATCTTATAACTATTTATAGTTAAAATGTTGGGAAGAGATTCTGGAACTCAAGAAAGTGTGCGCAGATGATCTTCTCCCTCATATGTCACATACTGTTTTTCACTGTGTTTTGGCTAAATAAATACTGAATACGCTCTGTGAAGTCATGGATGTAAAGTGAATTCGAGACTTGTGGGTTCCTGGTGGGGTGTCCGCCTAGGAACCCTGAGATCTAACGGCACAGATCCCCCCTGGTCAAAAGGATAAAAGGCATTGACACTGCAATGTGACGAGACTTAACTAAGACAAAGGAGGATTACTCAGTGGCAAGTGCTCATCACCTATTAAGGGTTCAGAGATGCATTGCATTAATGACGAGGGAAACACACACACACACAGTCGGCATCCAGTTAAGGTCAGTGGTAGAGAAAAACGCATTGTTGCGATGGGTGAGGAAAAATCCCAAATTCCAGTATTAGTGCTCAAGAGCTATCTACCGAACTATGTTCTTCTATTTAAATGTCTGTCTATCAGGAAACTTTGTTCAGAGTGCTAAGAAATGTTGGATATAATGGGCGGATTGCTAGGAAAAAGCCTTTCATCTTCAAGGCAAATAGAAAGAAGAGGTTGCAGTTCGCAAAGTAGTTGAACAAAGAATGGTAGAAAAATGTCTTATTTGTGGATAATAGTAAATTTGAGATGTTCTGATCAAATGCTAGGCGAATGAAGAGGAAGTAAAATTAGTCGTTTAATAATAAGAATCTCATTCTAACAGAAAACATGGAAGGCGAGTATATGATGAACTTGCGTAGCCACCTGAATATTCTCAGGAACAATTTGCACCAAAAGGTAGAGAAACTGTGGATTAGACATTGTTTTAAATTTTATCACGATAATGACCCTAAACATAAGACCCACATTGTGAGGGAATGGCTTCTCTATAATTGTCCCAAGGTGCGTGATACTCTACACTAATCTTAAACTCTATTGAGAATCTTTGGCACGAATCAGTAATTAGGATTCCCAAACATTACATTCAGTCAAAAAAGGAATTAGAAGAAAGATTACGGGAAGAATGGTGGAAAATTGTGATTAATTATTCCCAAAAATTAGGACTTAAGTGCCAAGAAGACTGAAAGAAGTGTTAAAACAAAAGACACTAATTACTAAGTATCAATTTGTAATTTAATGTTTATCACCATTTCCTGTGTTGCGTCAATTTTTAAAGTGGCTGTAAAATTATGTATCGTGTAAGATTTGTACAAATTTGTGTGCATATTTGTATTTTTTTTAGTATTATGTAAACATAGTTACATTTTGTTCAGTAATAGTAATATTTATATTTATGGTACTGACATTTTTCCTTCAAATAATCATAAATAAATTGTAAAACAGAATAACTTCGTGTATGTTACTTTTCTCTGGATAGCATTATGACAACTTCATACTGGTTGCAAAGAAAAATAATATGTATGTGATAAAATAAGCCTGCTCACTGGAAGTTCTTCCTAAGTGGATAGTTGGTAACTATTTGTATACACCAGTGTATTAATAAAATTGGATTGGTAATGTGAGAGAGAGAGAGAGAGAGAGAGAGAGAGAGAGAGAGGGAGGGTGAGTGGGAGCAGGACAACTCTCCTGGGTTTGCTAGTATCATATACGAACATACGTTATTGCTTGGAGTAATCCTTCTTTACTTTCTTTGACAAGTCTTGTCACATCGAAGTCAGTCAGTGCCTTTTATCCCTTCGGCCAGACAGTGGGCTTGACACTGTTAGATCCTGGGATTTCTAGCCGGTCACCCAACCAGGAACCCTTGAGTCTCACATTCGCTTTGTGACTACATGGAGCATAGTAAACAAATTCGGCTAACGTTGCCACCTATGTTGGTGTTTTAGTTTCTTAGACGTGGCAAGGTGATATAAAAACATAAACCCCAACTGACTAGGCATAATCCGGGATTATAAGACGACCTGTATTTTGTGAATGAAATAGTTTGTAAATTCTGGAAAATATGGTAGAGTGAAATAGAATTTGTTCTATAGATTTATATTTTAGTTGATATCCTGAATTATTGTTTATCAGATACATTCAGTTAAGTGTAATAATTTCCATGACTGTAACAGCTTGTCATCTCCACATCACTTCTTTCACAAACAAATTATTTGAAAAATTATTTTTTTAAATCATAAATATGTACTTATTATTTAAGATACACTGTACTGAAATCACAAAGCATTAGTATATGCTAAAAACTGTGAAATCTGGATGAAAACTAACATTGGAACTACTGTGAAATTTGTAATTTGAGAGTTGTTTTTGAAAGTTTGTGCTCCCATTTGCTCCACACTTATTTCAAGTCTTGCTTCTACAGCATTCCATTCCTTTGCAGTTGTCATTTACATCAAGTAAATACATCCCTTAAATACTAGACAGCCAAAATGAGATTTTTAAGACCTAACTAACATGAATAATTTGAAGGGGCAAGACTGTGGAATATTTACAAATTAATTAAATGAGTATATAGAAAACAGATTCTCTTGAACTATTCTTAAATGTAAAGGATCACAGGTGACACCTATCAAGGGGAAAAAAGTAATGTTCAGAAGACCCACAAAGAAGTTGGAACACTTCAACTAATCTTCTGTAAACTAGCTAGATGTAACTATGACTAAAACCATCAAAGTTCATGTCAGTAACTGAGGGGAAGTAGCTAAATGCCGATGAATGAATGCAAAAATGTTGCAGTTTCTGGAAGATGTATGTTTTTAATAAAGAAACAAAACTCATTGTTAGTGGTGGTAGAATTTAGCACTATAAATTTAAAAATATCGCATTTTGAAAACAAGGTTATAGAATTATGAAAATTAAGATCTTGGATTTTGTAGCATTTGTTGAGAAAATAGGGAGGACTCTTTGAGATAAAAAGAAAATATTTTGATCCTTTTTAGATTTTTCACAAAAAATCTAACCGCTACATGTATCAAATAAAATCAAATAAAATTGCTACAAATAAGATAAAGGTTACTATAATAGGTCCAAGAGAATGATAAAATCAGATTTTAGAAAGTAGCTATCACAAAAAAACTGTGCCTGATGGATGAGTTTTGAATTCATATCTCAATTCAGTATGAAAAAACACACTAGATTCACTAATCAGATTTCTTGTGAAGAAAACCATGTTGACCAGTGTAACTTTTACTATGTTATTGTGTCAAAACTGAGCAGTGTAATATTTCCTGCCAGAATTCATTCCCATTGACCTTTTCGTAACGTATTTACTATATTTGCAAGTGTTGTATGATCACTTTGGTAGGTAAGAACAGCTTCGTCAAGGCTGGAGAAAGTAATTTTTAGTGCATGGCTTAGAAAATTTTCACATGACCATATCAAGACTACAAATGGGTTCCATCATTAATTGAATGATATTGGCTGTTTCCATGAATCCATTGTATTTTGCTAGAAGTTCTCGCACTGACTTTTCCCTATTCCTGTCTTGAACCTTCCCTTGCACTTGGTTGGTATGCTCTTGAACATCACTGAAGAGTCCATTTCCTCTCCAGAATATTAGATCAGGCAACTGCTTTTGAAGATGTAAGTAGTTATTTAACCTCTAAATGAATTTCCAGTATTGTTAGTTAATGTTCATTCAAAAAAAGGCAAGGGCTCCTTTCCAAGGTCATTGGTTGATTTGGGTAAGCGCATTATTGAAACAATCAATGTAACAAGAATTGAGAATGGTGATATGTGCATAGGTAGATCACTACACTACACTAATTCATATTTCTCAGAAATTAAATAATAGATATTAATACCTCTCAAAACTTGCTTAGTTACCATCATTGTAAATTATAAAAGAATTTTAGACACAGGATTTGTGAAATTGATTTCTTGATAAAAATTGAATTTTCAAAGTTATTGTCATTTCCATTTATTGGCAGCTAAATTCCTTTGGCTTAATATGGGCCATTGATTGGAATCTCCAAAGTGTTTGTCATGTTTTTTAGAATTTAAAAATGATTTTGATTTACTGTCAAAATTTATTTTAAATTATTTCTACCACCAGTTTCAATGAATTTTGAAGATTTTCATATCCATATAATCCAAAGACTTTCTTTTCTCTACAAAATCCAGGGATTTCTAATGTATTGAACTAATAAATGAAGTAGGTATGTACAGACTAATACTCCTGCAAAAGCCAATATTCTTAGAGCCAACCCTTTGAATTTACACCAAAGATTGCTTCAACAATCTTGGAATAATAAAAATTATGTGGCATTTTTCAGACCAGATATTACACTTGTGAATAAATCTAGAACAATTGCAAGACACTGGAATGACAGTATATTTGACCTTGGTTAACCATGACCAAATCCATACAAATTGCTAATGCTTCACGTTATACTAAAATTTGAATCTTGTCTTTCATTTATCTGAATTAAGTTTTATTCATGAATATTTTGTAATCATTAATTCATTTTGAAGTCTAAAAGAAAAAATAAGTTGTTTTTTTTTTTATTTATTTTTATACGCTAATTGGCTTTGTACAAATAAGTAACAATTCATATATTAACCTGGGAGTGCCTGCAATAGGCAGACTCATGCCAGTGCCTGCAATGTATCTCTCAGATAGAGCTGCAACTTTTTGTGAATATGAATGATCTGAAGGTCCATTTACTGCAATACACATTTTATTTAGTTTGCGCATGCCCCCAATGCAATTGTTAATGAATCTTACACTGTAGACTGTTTCATGTCTGAATACTTATGGTGAGAAAGGTAAAAATTGACAAAGTACACACAAAATTCATTAAAAATCTTATTATCCTATTAAATAATATTTAATACAATTTTCATAAATTATTTTGGTATGTTCTAAACAAATATGTATTTTTATTTTAAAAAAAAATGTTTAGAAAGACTTTGTCTTTTTCCATTTTGCAAAGTTCGCATTATTTTTCATTTCCCTATAGAGGTCTCCTGCACATCTTTTTTCTCTTTGGTAAGAAATTGTGATAGTCTATCGTAGATAAGACAAATGATTACGTTTATTAAATAGGCACTTGTCATAGACACGGCTGAAAATAATGCCATGATACATACTGCTCAGGCCAGGAGCTCACAATGCGCTGATGCCATTGCACCCAATGTATATGACAGATATCGCGCAGTGCAGCGATCAAGTTTCAACATGCTCGCGGGAAATGATTTAGCGAAAGGATAAAAATAAATGGCCAGGCGATCTCAGAAAAGTGCAAAGAAGGAATTCATGATTTATCAGATGACTAATGTATCGCAATAATTCAGGAACATAAAATTGCTGTGGCTTAGATCTCGCAGAGCTATTGCGAACACGCCCGTGTTAAATTATAAAGCTATAACTAATTTGCAATGATCATTATAGAGCAAAACAATTTTGGATGCATATAATTAAAATAAAAATTAGAAAGTGTAACTGAATACATCGTTGTTGAGCAAAAACTTTCATTTTTGAATTCCTCTACCTCATAAAACTATTAACATAACATGCTTATCACTATCATTTTGAAGCTATTGTTTCTGTTTCTTTCTATTACACACAGAGAAGGGTTCTAATTTGCACTGAACCAGCTGAAAGTTGCCTTTACTGTAGAAAAAATGTGAGCTTATTGTTTGACTTGCTAAATTTTATAAAGTCATTCTATTCTTTTAATCAGTTTGATATTAAATGTAAAGAAGTGAATAGTAGTTAATGTTTTATATCTACTAACTGTAGAGTAAAATTTGGAAGTGTCTGTTGTATTAATATACAGATATGTAAATATTAATATTATACATGTCAGTGTATATGTGTGTATAAAAGTTGGGTGAATGTGTTACATAACATTGGAATAGTTGTCCTATACAAAATGTTTTAGTGGAGATAAGTTATTGGTGTGGAC
Source organism: Teleogryllus occipitalis (assembly GCA_011170035.1). Classification (NCBI taxonomy): domain Eukaryota; kingdom Metazoa; phylum Arthropoda; class Insecta; order Orthoptera; family Gryllidae; genus Teleogryllus; species Teleogryllus occipitalis. The sequence continues at coordinate 20,318 of BLKR01015090.1, read as the reverse complement.
GCTGTAGTTAATTTAACAATAGATATTTAAATCACATGGAAGTGTTATTTCAAAATGCTAAGGGAAAGTTGATTTCAATCATAAAGTTACCATCATCTGAGTGACAGACATTAAATTGTCAAATTAGTATGAACAATATGTATAAATTTAGATGGAAATTTTTTAAAGTGACAGAAGAGGCATCCAACAAAGTATTGATCATGAACTCAGAATATAAGGGTTTTTGAGTTTTTAGTGTGGTGTCAAAAGAGTTTAATATTAACTAGATTGTTGATAAAGCATTAATAGTGCATATTTGGTTTATTTGTATAATGATTTAGAAATTAATTGCATGCATTTATTGTAAAATAATGTTATAATAATAATTATTAATATATTTATTAATATAATTTAATATAATAAATATATTATTATTATTATTATTATTATTATTATTATTATTATTATTATTATTACTGATGCTATAAAATTATTTTCAAGGTTACGTCAGTGATTTTGTATTTTTTACTTTTAGATAAAAATTACCAATCTCACTAAGAATGCCATGTATGAAATTATGATACGAGCTGCTTCACGCAGTATCTTCAATAAAAAAGTTATCCAAGGAGAAGTTTCTCCTCTGCGAAAAGTACAAGTTCGCCCTGACTGTGACAAAATACAGACACTAAATCAAAGCAGTAGTCGTGAATTAAGTGCTGGAATGATAGCAGGAGTTGTTTGTGCTGTTTCATCCTTGCTGTTAGCCATTTCAGTTTTTATTTTATGGAGGTAAGTAACAGTTGCCTTCTTGAGTTCATAAACATAAGCATTTATTAAAAATGTGTTTTAAAGCAGGAGTTTTATATAAATAATATTAATATTGAGATATTCATTGCTTTGTGCTAAATCAAAAATTTAATAATAATTATGGTTTCAAAGTTCTTGTTGTATTTTTCACTGCAAAATTGTGGTAATGAGGAATATTACAGCTCAAGTGCTTGTTATAATCATAGGTATACCCATGAACATAGATCAATTAATACATAAACTATTTTGGAGATTCTGGTAAAGAGTTTTTTTCTCATTTTTTGTAAAGTTCATGAAGCTAGTGAGGCACTTCCTCTAATTCTTCCTCTCTTCCTGAGGCACCTCCATCTAATTGCATATGAATATATTATCTGAGAATCCTACCTTAAATGCCATATATGCTATATCATTTGGATGAATTCAATATAGCACAATTTTCCTTATAAAATGTTAAATTAATTTTAATACATTTGCTCATCCATTAAGTTAGTCAAATATGTGTAACACACTACTTGAATCAGTAAAATAATTACAGGAAGTACCATTCCCTAACAAAGATAACTTTTGTGGTTAATCTTGTGATAAGAAATTGATAATGCCTGTTATCTTCTGTTCATGATGTAGGAAGACCGTTTAAAAATTTATCTTACAATGCAATTGATAATATTGTAGCTATGTTGTATATGTTTTTGTTATAAACATATATTAGATTTTAGTAGGAGTAATTGCTACATTTTTTTAATATGTAACAAAAATGTTTAAGTATTGTTGAGCAATGAAATGTGGAAAACTCTCAGGTCAAGTTTGTGGGTTATGTTGGTGATATACATTCCATATTCCAAACATATGTTTTTGTGTGCTATCAGTTTTATACTTTTAAAATCAGTATTTTGAAAATACATTTAATTCCCCTTTAAATATTATAATGCACAGTGTTGCAAATACTGTATGAATAACTTTAGATGTACACAGTAAAAATTATGAAAGTCTGTTATTATTGCATGAGTTTTAATCACAGATTTTGTCTTAGACAAAATTTTCATTAATAATTTGTTAAATTAACTAGGGTATTTCTTGCATAAGTTGTCGTGTAGATTCTTATTACAGTAATCTTGCATTATGATGTGATTTTCTATTTTGCATGTAGAAAATGTTTTCATGCTGCCTATTATTACTTGGATGACCCACCTCGAGCTCCACCACCAACATTGCTAGATTGGGACGGAGACATGAAAACAGCGATTCCTGTGCATCTCTTCCCGAAGCATGTTAGTGAGTTACATGCTGACGGGGACATTGGTTTTAGCAAAGAATATGAAGCTATCCAAGCTGCATCCACCCAAGAAGAGTATACTTCAGAACATTCCCAGCATCCAGACAATAAGACGAAGAACAGATATCTGAACATTTTAGCTTGTGAGTATTTAAAGAACTTTGCATGATGTTTGAAATATTTCTCATTGAATGACTCAACAGAATTTTCAAACACAAATATTCTTAAATCTATTTGTAAATTTCACTTCACTGTGAAAGTATCTGAAGGGTTAGCAGGACATAATGAATTTTCTCAGTGTCAAGCAGACATATTGGGAAGTTTCCAATTGTTTTTCTTTGACATACTATTAACACTATTGACTATTTAACTACTGAATATTATATATACAAATGAACTGTTGAATAATATTGACACATGCTTACGCGTGTGTGAAAATCTTCCTAAATCTTAGGACACAAATTTTTTCTTTCCTTCCGTTTACATTTGCTTTTTTTGCCTGTGGTGCAGGACCTTCTCAAATTCCTACATTCAAACTGAAATTTTAAGAAATTGAAAAAATGTTTCTTAATGAAACTGGAAAGTAAAAAAATGATTGTGTGAATCAGCATTGAAATGTTAAATTTTTGTGAACATTTTAGTGCCAAATTTGTAGCTAAATTAATTAAATTGATTAAATGTGTAATATATTATGATTCCAATGAACTCTTGATATTGAAAATATTAATTCAGAGGTTTTCAAAACCAGATGATCATAGCCGAGTGCAGCTTCTGCCAGTACCTGGACAGAAGAAGTCAGTGGATTACGTCAATGCAAACTACATAGATGGATTCCAGAGATCAAGAGCTTACATTGGCACCCAAGGCCCACTGCCAGCTACATTTGACTGCTTTTGGCGCATGGTTTGGGAGCAGCGGGTGGCAATAATTGTCATGATTACAAATCTTGTGGAACGCGGACGGGTGAGTATGTAGTGAGTTACAGGTTGACTTTCTGTACGTAATATTTCATGATGCTTATATTCTAATGTGTGAGAGTTGTGAATTTCGCTTTTAATCATAAATTAAAATTAAAATTCTAAGAGTATCATTATTCTGTTTCATGGTGGCTAGAATTGTATTTGTCTTCCACATCTTTGTATGTGGGAATCCTGAAGTCTTATTGGAAATCTCATGTAATACTACACTCAATCACATAACACTACACTCATATATTGAACTAAATAATACAGGAAGTGGTAGATTGTACATTCAAAACAAATTCTTCTCGTACTTTCCAATAATTAATAATATTGAAATAATTGGAATTCTCATAGTGTTTGAAAAATATATGAAGTGAATTCCTGCTTTTAAGTGCGAAAAATTGTCAGTGATTAACATTCTGAAATTACAGGAAGTAATCATAACGTAGGGCAAGGACTATATTTTGATGAAAGTTCATCAGTACAAAAATTATATTTGTGTTTGCTTTTTTAATGATGATTATGAGGGAGCAGATTTTGATGACATAAAACATCGCCAACAATGATCAATAAAATGCTCATAAAATGTTTTGAAAATGCCCTGAAAGCAAAGGAAAATGATCAAAAACAGTGATGATGAACTACTCAAGTTGTTTGGTATGTCACTGATGTAATCGAGGCTACTTCCATTTATTGAAGTGAACTCAGCTTTCAAACTTTCAGATTGGACTGTTCTCTCGGGAAATCTCAGTCTTTGGTTATCCTGAAATCAGCTGATCTGACAGTAGCGTTGATAGGCGTCACAGGAATCTTAATTACAAACTCACAATGGCTGACTTTACAATTTTTCAGTGAAGAAATCAAATAGGCTACTCAGGAATTCTGTGGAGAACACTTGTTGTTTCTCATAAATATTATTTGAAACATGTACCATCAAAATTGATGCAATCAGTGCAAAATGCATTAAAAATGCTGGAAAAAAGGTAAAAAAAAAGACTTATTAGTCAAAATTGATGAAAAAAAAGAAGAAGAAGAAGAAGAAGAAGAAGAAGAAGAAGAAGAAGAAGACATGGAATAAAATTAATCTCTATACTAAACGGCATTGTTCTAAAGTGAAAAGAAAACAAATGATATTTCATTAAAATCCACCTCCTTAATGATGATATAATAATTATAATAGATCAAAAAACCACTACTTTCTCTTGTTCATTTGAGAAAGCAAATGCACCATTTCAAAAAGGATCATTTAAGAAAATTTTGTTGAAAATGCGATAAAAAAACTGAAAAGAAAATAATTATGTGAAACAGTTTGTAGCGAAGCCCGCACTCCGCAGGTGTGGGTTGCATAGCTAGCCTGTGTCTACTCACTTAAAGCCCTCCCAATCTTCCAATTCCCTTCCTGCGGAACCGCCGTCAGGTATTGCATCACAAAAAGGGCTATCGCTCTATGCCAACTGTCACGGGATACTCCTTCGCAGATGTTCATCTACCCAAAGCTTCTTCAAAACGTACTACCACACTCCAATTCTCTTGGGACACCAGCATCCTAGTGACGATGGTATTAGGAGTCTCTAACTGCAGGAGGAGTCGGTGGAATTCTTCCCTCTCAACAAAGCGTGAACAGTGAAAGAACACGTGCTCCATATCTTCAACCAATGGGTCACAAGTTGGGCATGAGGAGTTATCGTCCAACTGGAAACGGTGTTGGTATGCACGGTAGCACCCGTGCCCTGTTAGCTGGGTCCAATAATTATCCACATCTTCGTGTTTCCTTTGGGTCCACTTCATTATGTCAGGAATAAGACATACCTCCCAAGGGATCATTCAGTCTATCACCGTTGCTACTGGGCCATTGTCACCTCCCTCTTTTCCTTCATGATGACGCTCCTATTTGTAGCTCCCTCTTGCTTATATCTGTAGAGCCTGCCCATTGTTATTCCATGAGGTCTATGTGGGGCATGTTGGCTATCACACACACAGCGTCATCTGAAACCATGCGAAACGCCCCTGTGGTCCCTCCGTGTAAGCTTCAATCCATTTGCAAATGATCAGCTCTAACTCCTCGCCTGCAGTATCTGGTAAACATGTAGGCCGATATGCTGATGGGTTGCTAGGTGGCTTATCGCCCTTTGAAAGGAGGACCAGCTGTTGTTGCTTCCACCAAGGGGGAAAATTCCCCTCTCACACCCACACATTGTGTGCCTCTAAGAATAGATCTGGCTGGGTCCTAATGGCAGTCTTAATAGCGACATTCAGCACCCAATCCAAGCCAGGGGCTTTCCAATCTTGAACCTTATCGCAAGCCTTTGACAGTTCGTCTAATCTGGAACCTCTGGAACCTTGTGTAGATCTTCAAGCTGATCCATAGGTGGCAACACATCCCTCTGATGAGGAAACAAGGTAGCAACTATCTTCTCCCAGAAGATCAGATAAATTGGGGTGGCCTGGACAAAGCCTTGAGTCTGGCCATTTCCACCTTATATGGGCGACCTTAGGGTTCAGCGTCGTCCGTTGTGTGTGCGTGCATGGTCAGCACACCCATACTTGATGTACATACACATGATGGAACTGCTCATGTCATGCAAGTGATTCACAGACCCCATCTGTGGTACACCATGACCACCGTACATATGTTTCATCTTGATCCCCTTTTCCTACTTCCTATTGGTGGGAACACAAGATGCTGTGGGTTCCAAAGATGGTGAGATTCCCTTTGGGATGAGCCATGCATTAAAGTGTGACACAACACATTTGTGAGAAGCACATGTAGACTGCATTGTGCATTTGTCCTAACCTAAGACATTGTTGCTTGGGAATCAGTGCTACAAGATTTGTGTCAACTTTGCTGTCTTGTCTAGCAATTCTAAACAGCCCGGGAGGACTTTTATACTTACTGTTAGCCACAATGATGTACACTTTCCTGTTGATCACAATATTCAACTGCATCAAATATCAACAGTTGTTCTCTTTGTTGGCTTGCTTCATATGTATGCCTTTGTGTGTGTGTTTGTACATGTTGAACTTAATAAATTAATATAGTAATGATCTTTTTTTACATTTATTTAGGTTTTTGCTTGCAGTAGGATCTACAGGATTGATTATTTAGTTATGTTTTTATATATTTGTTCAAGCTGGATCTACATATGCCTGAAGAAATTTTTAAACATAATATTGTCTGAGAAGAATATAATTTCTGCAATATATATGTGTGTGTCAAAAGCAATATAATAGTTTCTATAAACCTTGGTTTGCAAATGAGCCGTTTCCAAGAGCTTGTAACTTTCTATTTAAACATTTTGTATTACATAATCTATACGTGCAACGCCTATGCAGGGTAACAACCAACATGCTATAGCAGTTGTCCATGAAAGGAAAATGTTAATTTCCACTAGGAACCCTGTAACAAGGTGAAAGCAACATAGGACATACACATAAATGTGTTACTTAACAACAGAACTAGTCCGTAATTGCTTATAAACCATTTGAACAATTTTCTACTAACTGTGTGAATCTGTGTAAGATGAGAAAAAAACAAAACAAGCCTTAAAACTAAGTAATTATGATTATGTTTTAAAAGTGTTTGAAAACTTTAAAAAATCTGTTGTAAATTAAAAAAGGTTTATTTGTGGACCCAGATTTAAAGAGGTATTTTATTTATTGTGTAGCGTAGACATGCAACTTAATATCTATTCCCATTATTTTTTAAACACTTTGTGTAATATCTTGCCTTATAGAATGTTACCAAAAAAATGAAATTTTTCATTTCTTGTAATTTCTGTTGACAAATTTCTGCACAATAAAATTGAAGAATATTAGTTCACAATAGCAAGAAGAAATTGTCTTTCGAATTAGAGTATTGTGTGGTCATAAATGATAATTAATTAATGCATGTACCTGTTTCAGAAGAGAACTTCAAATTACAGGAATCTCAGAAATGTTGCTTATGTGTATAAATATGTATTACACACACACACACGAATAAATATATATATATATATATGTAAATAACTTTAATGTGTTTTTGCTTCTGGAAAAAAAAAGAAAGAAAAAAAAAGAAGAAAAAAGAAAAAAGAAAAAAAAATGATGAGTGAACAAGTAATACATTGTTATCTAAATTGAAAATTCCTTGCAGTGCGAGATGGTTGCCTTGTGTTACTTTCTAACTTGATATCTGAAATTGAATGCACGACTTTCCAGGTTATTCTGAACTTTAGATTCCATCTCGTCAATTCTTGAATAATTTTCACTGTTATAAAATCTCTTATGTTTGGAACCTCATTAAAATCAGTAATCTGAATTAATTTTTGAAGAGACAGTTATAAAATAATAAGTTCTTTGTGTAATCCAACATGTTGCCTTCCAAAAAACATACAACATATTTTTCTTGATGAGTAATCAGCCTTTCGTAGTGAAATTCCTATAAAAGTAGCTTATTTTTTATGTATTATGCATATTTCTATAGAATGAAGATACTAGTTTTAACAGTTTACTTTTTCTGGAGAAAATTGTGCACAGTTAATATGTCAATTCTTATTTTTAGAATTTTCTGAACTTGGTTAACTAGTGCTTGTGTGTATTTTTATAATTTGTTGTCCAAGTCCTCACTTAGTTCCTGATCTCCAAGATTCCTTGTTATGTCACATAATGGCAATTTATTATTTATTAATATAATATCTCTAAACTTCTTGCTATTTAGCAGATTTTTTTGTGCTTCGTTTTACCAAATTGTTGTGCTTGTGACATAATGAGGGATATGTTTATGGAACTTCAAATAATTTTTACTGTACACAATGTAGAATGATCATGAAATGTATGCTTCTGATCACTGCAGTGGATGTACAGTTGTGATTAGTATTAACGGGATAAACATCTATGAAGTCCTTTTGTCACTGATAGGTTGTATTCTCTTTCTTTTCCCACTCATGCTGTCCGCTAGGAAACTCTTAAAAGACAGCCTAAGCTTGCATCCCAATGTCTGGAGGTACTGTACTTTGTTTGAGCACTTTGTGTGTGACTTGAACATCCTCACCTATGTTTCCCCTGCCAATTGGTCCTTGTGTTGATTGCTTGTAGTGAACCTGTAGATCATTTCAGTTTCCCCAAGCTTTTTCCCCTCTTGTGTCTATCTATCAAATGCTAGTGAAGTGCAAGTAACCACTCATTGGGGATTTGGAAATTGGGCATTACTGTTACTAGTTAATACAAAATATTGAAGTCAAGATGTGTGGCATGATATATTTGTAATATTAAAAATGCAATCTGAACCACATACAAGATCTAAAAGATTTCCAAGAGCAGTGTGTGAAATGAGGAAGGCTGGTTTGAATGCCTGGAAAGTTGGAGTATTCATATTGCAAGATATCTGCAAGTATGCTTGCTTGAGTGGTTGATTTGGGTGAATGTTGGTTCATTTTTACTGGAAAGTTCAAATTTCCTAAACATTTTTCTGTTTAACACAATACCATGCTGGTAGCACATGATCTATATTTTTCCTCTTGCAAGTAATGAATTGTTGTGTGACATTGTATGTTCGGTACTTCGGTACTATTTGTTATATTTTATTTCCTTTCGGCTGCAAATTATGGTTTTACTCTCAGAGAAATTAAATTAATTCCAATTGTCTGCTACTAAACAAAATCAGTTGTCCATTATGAAAGCACAAATGTAAAAGCTCTGTTACTTCATTGGAAAAGTGACTTAATTCTTCTGAAATTCACTGACAAACATAAATAATATTATTTTCAATGTTTGGTAAACTGCATATGATATGAATTCAGTGTATTATTTTTCATAATATTAAGTACCTGATCAATGTTTTGAAAACATATTTTTAATCAATATTATACCCAACAAACTCAGTTAAAATATTTAGAAATTTGACTTGAATTTAAGAGTGTTTGCGATGAATATTTTGAAATTTAGAAATATTCCAGACTTTTCATACTTCAATAAGTGATTGGTTTTGTATGTTTTTTATATTTAAAACAGCATATCTGGACAGACAGGACACTGGTTGAAAGATGTTCATGTGCCATGAGAAAGTGAACTCATCTTGCAGGTAGTTAGTGAGACGGATGTGACAACTTTTAATGTCATATCACTAGAGAGGGGATTTCTATGATTTTTGCATATTTTTGTCCATTGCTTCAGGGCATAACTAAGTGAAATTTCCTTACATTTGGTTACAATTGGATGCTATGTAGATTAATATATTAGTGTGTATTTGTGTAATTGGGCCAATTTTTCCTATTGCTGCATATTCGTGTAATTATAAGTGCATATTTTGCATTTTTTGTTAAAATAGTTTTTTCTCTTAAAAAGTTTCATCTTTTCATAAGATCTTTTTATATGTAAGCATTCATTAATTCAAAAGAGCTTGTCACAGTTTGTGTTTGATTTTCTTCTTCTTTTCTGTAAATGATAAAATACTGTACAAATGTTGGTTCTTGATAACATATTTTTTTTTACCATCCGGAGAAATGCAACAAGGCATACTAGGTGAATATTTACTTCAATTATTTCTCCCACGAAGGAAGGTAGACTATATTATGTTTGCACAAATGTATATCTTTTCGTTTGAAACATGCTTCTCCTGAATTTTATTAAGAAGCCGTTATACAGGAAAAGAAATATTGTTAATTTTAATTGCATATTAAAGTGCATATTTAAGAACTTTTAGGTCATAAATGCTTATTTTTAAAAGCATATTTCAAGGTTTTTAGGTTATAAAAATTCTCTCCCTACATGTCACATTAATCATTAATTCACTTTGTTTTTGTTATTTTGTTGCTAATCTTATTGTTTTGGATCATATTGCAACAATTTACAAAACAATCACTGTAAATATAATCAAAGTATTGTTACTTGACCCAGAGGTAATTTTTAGATAGAAAAACTCAATGTTGGGCCCTGGGAACGAAAAAGTTAATTCTTTTCTACAGGAAGTAAATTACTCCTGTAGATTATAGAAAATATAGAAGTAAATTACGACTAACACTTTGTTCAGTCGGAAGCCATGTTTTGTGGGCCCTTGGAACTGAAAAATCGATTAACCGGAAAATGTTTGTCTATCTGTGCGACTGTCTGTGGTCAACCACGGCCAACTGGAGGCTGGAGGGACTATTTCGCAACATAGCTCTGTGGTGAAATAATGGTCTTACGTTCATGTATGTGTCAAACGACTAGGCCTAGCATTTTGAGCCGGATATTTTATCTTCAAATGTAAACAATGTAATCATTTAGTACAAGTTTCCTTTAATGCATTGCCTCGTCAGTCCTTGCTGCCAAGTTATCATTCTCAGTGAAAACAAAAGTATTTAATTTCTGTCTAAAAGTTTACATCGAATTGTTGTTCATGAAGGATGTATGAACTTTCGTTAAAAATTGCTAAATTGATTGTGTTTTAGATAATGTTCCCTATGGTATTTCAACAGTTAACATATTAAACTATTCACTGGAATTAATTATTATTTAATAAACTCACACTGGTTTCAAACCTCATGGTTATTGCCAGCAATTTCAGCTCTAATCTTTTCATATACCATTTTCAGTAAAGCACCTAGCAAAATACAATTATGAGAATTAAAATGGAGGAAATACTGAAGGGAAATTCTGATGAACCCAAAAGATTTATTTTAAAATGTAATAAGCTTTTTGCTATTATACGTACGTGTCTGGGGAATATCATTCTGTAATTTGACCAAATTGTTCAACAAAATGTTGCAGAACCTACAGAACATAGTTTTATACCATCTTGAGCACTATCCTACAGAAACAGATCATTCCAAAAATTAAAATTATCTCAACATGTGTAATTCCTCTTGGATTTGGGATATAAAGTCTTTCTTTCTAACTAGTTCTGAGCCGGAAACAAATCGCCATACTTCTTGCAAAACAGAACTGTCATAAGAGCCTATGATAATGCTCCTATTTTATGCGCTATTTCAGACGATGCAGCTAACTGACATTACTGAAAACGTACGCACATGTATCATGTCTTTCTGACACAATATGTGATTTACTCATTAAACTGTGAAATACTTTTTCAATACACGATAATCAACTATCAAGTCTTTGTAAAGAAAATGAAGTCAATAAATTTAAACACCAAAGTGAAAATGCCCTGAAATAAACTGCATTATAAATGCATAAAAATTAGATTACAAGAACTTTTGTCTTTTATCATATAAACATAATGTCTGAAATACTATTGACATGATACTTGGATAAAGTAATTCTTTAAAACCATTAACACCAATTCAATAATTGCAACTTGCATTACCATCAGCGACAAATATTAAAGGAATAACTTCACCAAAATCCACGCTGTATGCTAACTTTCCTCCCGTTCACTTCTCCAATAGGACCCCTGCGCCATGTTACCATTTGAGCATATTCCGGCCTGAAGTGGAGTTGGCAATAGGTCAACGCTGGCACCTAAACTGTTTAGAAGATTTTTCTCATAAATCGGTATTCCTCATCGCTCTAAATGAACTTGAGGCCCTGCGAGCTTGAAACAGATATTTTGATTGTGGTGAATACTTTATATAAAGCGATATTTTCAAAATTCTCAAAAATGCCCCCAAATGTTTTGATTAAATTTTATCCTTGGAGAGCATAAAGTACTCTTCAAAAATGGTGCAGGTTTTATTTCCGTTGAAATTTGAATTTTCAGAAATTGAAAAGGTACAATTTTTTACGAGTCTTCTTACATTTACAATATTGAAGATAGAGATTATTTCTTTAATAAAATTTGTCCTTAAAAGACCAATCTTGAAATTCCGTCATGTACAATTTTTCAAAAATATGAGTAGTTTTTACATAATTTTGCAGGTTTACACATTTTGCAATTTTCAAACTTTTTTTTTTTTTCCCTTTCTTTCTTCCAAAAAACAACTCCAACTTTTTTCTCTCCATCTTTTCTTGTATGAAGCAAAGGATGGTAAAAAAAATTTGTCCTGGTCTCATTTTTGGCAAACACTGTATCTTCGGAAATTACAAAAAATTAGCATTGCAAAAGTACAATATTGATTGTAGATTGATTGATTGTTGCTTAAATGAAATGTTAGGTAATTTTAGATTATGTTGTAGAATTAGAACATGTATTTAACATGAGTTTGAAGCCCGAGTACTGAAGTTTCTTCATAGATAATTCTTTGAAAGTAGAAATTTTAAATTGGATTTTGCCTCTCTCACATGCAATATGACTCTCATGTTTTATTAGTATAAAAAGATTCAAATTCCTTTTTGTTTGTTGTATTAATTTTACCTTATTATTGTAAAGCAATTTCCTGTAAGAATTAACATCATTGTGAATATTTCTAATGCCAAATAAGGAGCACATTTATAGATAAATATACTAAAGATTTCATGTACTCCAACCATTTTCTCAAAGTACAGATTACTCTCTGATTTAATTAACAAATGTTAATAAATAAAAAGTAATTCATTATTGCATACTGCACTCGTGTATTGCTATACTGCACTCTCATCAAACATTTATAGATGTTTGTATATTTTGTATATGTGCACATTCAATAAATTATTTAATTTTTTCAAAAGTTTCTCAAGAATTTTTTATCAATTTTGAATTCTTTCATATCATGTTAATTTCATTTTTAAATTGCCAAAATGATTCTTACATAAATTTGTGAATTGTATTATATTATCTTCTATTTTATTTTAATTCGGTTTGTTATTTTCTAATTTTAATCATGGTGGTGTTCAGCAGAAACTGTTTAGCTTTAATATTGTGTGTGGTTCAGGTTGCAATCTTAGATATTAAATAGAAACAACTTTTTAACATTCAGTTTGGCATTTTTCAGAGAAAATGTGATCAGTATTGGCCAAAGGAGGGCACAGAAACCTATGGTGTAATCCAGGTGCGTCTTGTAGAAGAGAATGTTCTGGCAACATACACGGTGCGAACTCTGCAAATTCGTCACTTACGAGTAAGTTCTATGAATTGTTTAATATGTATAATGTATTTATGTTTTTTTTGTGTCTGGTGTGCTTTATAATGTCCTTTATTTAAATTGCTGTGAAAATAGTTTCTGAACAACGCTGATTTAAAAGAACTTAATGTTGTTATTGAATAATAATATTAGTTTAGGTAAACAAAGAAGTAAAATAGATTCAAAGGGATTTTGCAAAAGTAACATTTCACTGAAATTCTGAAAAATATATATTTGCAATATTGAAAGTGTCATTTTAAATATATTTTGTCCTTTGTGTTATGACAATATTCTGTGTAGCCATTTGATTGTAATCTTGTGGTCTGCAATTATTGATTCTTATCTTGAGGGAGGTGGAGTTTTACTAGCTGTTAGAAATCCTCTAATTAGTAATGTTTTTGGATCTTCAAATTATGTGAGCAGTTGTTTATACTCAATAATTGTGAAAATGTTGCTGATTAATGAATTGAGATTTAATGTTCCTACTAGAATCTGCAGACAAAAGCAAACTTCCAACATAAAATTTTATTAATCACAGTGTACTAAAAAAAAAATAAGAATGTGTGAAATAATTAATGATCTTGAAAATACTATTTTAATACAAAAATATCACAGTTAAATTTATTAATCACAAAGACAGTGAATAAAAATGAACCAGCCTTTGTTATTTCTGACTAATCAGATGATTATTGAATTATATGTAATCTAGTTAATATGAAGGATGTTTGTATTATTTCTGTCAGTACACACTATTTTGTATTGGAGAGTAATTATTGTACATTTCTAAACATATATATAGCATGTGTATTAATGTTTAAGTGCTGAAACCTTGTAAAAGCTAAGTCTCTTATAATAATGATTACGTATTTTTATGTCAAGTGGGCTTAAGCCTGTGAAATAAATTACTAAATGTTAAATACCCGTTATCATTGTTTATGAATAGATGACTTCTGAGTGAAATTAGATGTAATTGTATTGGTTTATCGGCAATGTGTTGTTAGGGACATTCCAAATAAAAGAATTAGAGGTATCACTTTGGCCAACATTATTATTTAATCTAAGAGCAGCTTTCGATTACTCAGTCATTGTCATCAGTTACCTGATACAAATCATAAAAAATCAGTTTTGAACTAATAAATTGGTAATTGAAAGTTTAATAAATATATAGTTTTAAAATAAGAGAAATGAACTAAATAGAACAAATGAAAAACAGGAAAGAAAAGTGGGGTGGAGTGAAGTCATTTTAATACGACAGTATTTAGTGAATCTATTCAAGAATTAAATGAAAAATGAAAACATGTAAAATTTATCATTGAAATAGAAACATGAAAGCCAACCTGGATGGCCGAGGTGACTAAGAGCGAGTACCGTCTCAGCGCTTCGGTCCGAAGGGTCGCGGGTTCGAGTCCCGCCTTGGGCATGGCTGTTTGTCCCTTGACTTTCTATGTATGTGTTGTCGCGGAGGGCCTCGCGTTCTGCTGACCCCAGATCAGAGGAGCCCGCAAGTGTGTTGGTGTCTAGTGTATGGTTGAATATGCGTCCCATCGGGGCATAAAGGGTAACCGGCTGTCGGCTGGATAAAAGCCCTAGATAAAATTAAAAAAAAAGGAACATGAAATGCAATTGAGCCATTTCTTACCTGGTGTTCAGAAGCCAGAAAATGACTACGTGGGTTGGTGCTGGCCTAGGGGCTTGAGTGCAGTGCTGTAGGGTGGAGGAGAAGTGGGATGGTTAGGTATGGAGTGGTGGCTATTGTGCTGCCCTGTAAGTGTGGTGTAGGGGTGGTGTCTACTAATAATTTTAGCTGAGGTGAGGAGTTTGGTTTATGTTTTCATTGAGTAGATTTTACAACTAAATACACAACTCATACGTACACCACAGTAAACTAATACACAAACCAAAACCCTTCCCTTCAGTTAAAATTATTATCAGACACCACCCTCACACCGCACTCTTACATGGCAACACAATATTCAGCGTTTTGCATTTAGTCCATTGACCCTCCTTCACCACCCCAAAGTCCAGTACGTTAGCTGCTAGCCTTGCCCGAACCCATGTAGTAGTTTTCTGGCTTCTGAACATCAGGTAAGAAACAGCTTAACTTGCATTTCGTGTTCTTATTTCAATACTCAGTGTTACAAGTTTTTATTTTTCATTTCATTCTTGCATAGATTCACTAAATTACTAGTATTATAATGATTTATCACTCCGGTCCCTTTTCTTTTCTTTCATTTATGTTAAATTAATTTCTCTTATTTCAAAATTATATATTTAATAAACTTTCAATTTCCTATGTTTTATTTCATTACTGAATGTATTTTATATTTAATATGATTTGTATCGGATGACTGATGGTGATGACTAAGACATCAAAAGCTGCTCTTACATTGTATAATTTGGCTAAGATGATGCCTCTCATTCTTTTATTTAAAAGTTATTGTTTAAGAAAAGAATATACACTCATGTTTATATAGTAATTAATCAGGTACAAGTGACTTAATAACCTCACTTTTAAAACACACTCTTCTTTCATGTAGATGGCTTCACAGATCTCAACAGATACACTTCTTCACTTGCTCACAGTTCATCTTTGCCCTATGCTGTTATTCACATAGCAGTCCAAATAATCCTTTTGCATCTCTCACTGAAGACATAATCTCCTGACTCTTATAGATACCTTACAAAACATAACACTACACCCTAATCTTAACACTAATGTACACATCTTGATTTGTTTAGTTCCATACATCACACTAACTTCTCACATTGCAATTCCCACATACACCTTCTTCATCTTACTTTTCTTTCTCCAGATAAAGAAGAAGAAACATACTATGGCTGATCGTCTAGTGTACCAATACCATTACACAAATTGGCCAGATCATGGTACTCCTGATCATCCACTTGCCGTCCTGAGCTTTGTGAAAAAGTCATCTGCAGCTAATCCTTCTGAAGCAGGACCGATCATTGTGCACTGCAGGTAAGTCATCACATGATCTATCTGCTAGTGATAGTTCTTAATTGCTTGTACATTCTACTTATGAATAATATTGGAAATATTAAAATATTTAGAACATTGAAAATATTAAATGTTACGATATTTTGACACATTTAAATTGGTTGATTATTTTGAGTTTTATTATATAAAGATATTATTTACTTGTTTATAATTTTTTTGAGCCTGTAGATAATTCATTGTTGTTTTTTTTAGTGCTGGTGTTGGCCGGACAGGTACATACATAGTTCTGGATGCCATGTTAAAGCAAATACGTGCCAAAGGGGAAGTGAATATATTTGGATTTTTACGTCATATTCGAACACAGAGGAATTTCTTAGTTCAAACTGAGGAACAGTATATTTTCATCCATGATGCTTTAGTGGAAGCTATTGAGAGTGGAGAAACAAACATCAATCAAACTTATTTGTCACGTTACATTCATAGTCTACAGGCTAATGAATGTGTGGATGAAAAAGTAGAAGCTACAAGATTGCTCGATGTGCATTTCAAAGTAAGTCTTTGCAGTATGAATTTTTAATTGATTTTTAATTTTCCTTTCTTTCTTTTTCTTTCATGCTTTCTTTTTCTCTTTCTTACTTTCTTTCCGTCATTCATTTTTTCTTTCTTTCTTTCCTTTCTTTCTCTTGTTATTTCCTGGACAGGTTGGGTTTTTGTTTTATGTTCCTATGTTTTTAAATCCTAAAAAATAAGTTTTTCTTATTTGGTATAATAAATTAAAGAACCTTGATGTTGACAGTTGTTTCTTTCTTTCCAGCATGTTACATCATTCCAGGCAAAAGATTTTAACCTAGTATCTGCTAATAAGCCATGCAACATAATGAAAAATCGTTCAACAGATATCTTGCCTGTAGAGAGTGCAAGGGTTCATCTTACACCAAAACCTGGAGTGGATGGCAGTGATTACATTAATGCAACTTGGTTTCAAGGTAGGGAGGTCAAACAGACTTTTTCCCATATGAGCTTTGAAAAAATATTTCTCATGGTAATACAAAATTTTTTATAAGCATTTACAAAATATTTATATTTTCAGCATTTAAGTATATATTTCAGCATTTAAGTTATATTTTCAGCATCACAGTAGAAGTGCAAGTATTGTATGTTCAAGGGAGGAAATTCATATTAAAAAAATATTGAATATAATTTATCATTGTTTGGTTTAAAAATAATTTACTTTGTAATTAGTATAAATTATTATTATTATTATTATTATTATTATTATTATTATTATTATTATTATTATTATTATTATTATTATTAACATTAACGTTATTAAAATATTAAGTGGGATTAGGGCATTGACTGGTGGCTTTAAACAGTACAACTTACAAAACGTAAATACATAAATCAGTAAACATAAAAGGAAACTAGTACTATCAGTACAAACATATAAACATTGTAGTATATCATCATCATCCTGAACTAACCATAAACTATGTTTTAGAACCTGTTTCTGTTATATATACTGCAGTATATTTGGTATCTATTAGTCTTCAAAGTATTCCTGCTGTTGCTATTTTTTTGTGATCTTCCTATATGTCTGTTTTCCTCTTGGTTTGTTCTTCCAGATCAGTTTTGGTAGTATGTTCCTGTTAATTATCATCAAGCAATCCTTCCATTCCCTTTGAGAATGTTCTCTTTCTTCTGCCATAGGTACACTTGGTTCTCAATTTCTTTGTAATATTCCTCAGTCTGTCTCTCCTTGTGATTCCCATGATGCATCTTCAGAATCTCATGTGTGGTGCCTGTAGTGTTTGCTTGTTCTTTTCCTTTCCTAAGGTAGATGATTTACTGTACCACTAAATCAGGGGTGGAAATGCTTTGTTTTTATGGTGGAATTTTTTAAACCAGAAGCATTTACCTCAAATGCAGGTTTACCTTAAGGTAAAGGTATTCCACTAAATCAGAGTTTTACTGTAGATTGATTTAGGAAATCTAATCTGTATCTCCTTTAAAACCATTCACTTTTTAGAACCTAATAAAATGCACATAATCTAGTCTTTTGCCATCTACTAGCTAACAATTCCCAAGTAACTGATTGATCCATAACATTTCCCTTATTGCTTTAATAGTCTCTTAATTTAACACAGTCTCCTAGTTTAAAAATTACATTGCTTATTTTTCTTGCTTTTGATTACTTCATTTTTCACCTGTTTTAACTTGTCTATTCTGTGATTTATCTCAGTTGATACATTTTTGTGTTTCATGAATCAAAAGTTCTTGGCTTACATATTGTATTAGTCTAACACCCCTTTTGTAATGGTAGGCCAGATCATGTTTATTTCTTAATAACTTCTTAATATTAATCCATATTAATATAATTTGCTTGGAAAAATAAATATTAAAGTCAGATATTTATTGCTGTGAAAATATGCTATTATTGTTCTTTAAGATCATCAGGAAAGGACTAGACTTAAGTAATTTATATTAATTTCTTTATACTCTATAGGTTTCCACAAGTTGCGTGAATTCATTATTACCCAACATCCTTTGCAAGAAACCGTCCAGGACTTTTGGCAGATGGTCTGGGACCACAATGCTCAGGCTATTGTGTTGCTGTCTAGTGTAGATGATCAGGTAAATATTTAAATTTAAAAAATATATGTAGGAATATTTTTAAAATGTTTTTGTGAAAGTGACTCCCATTTTTATTGCTCTTTCCGCTCTAATATCTGTTGTTTTTTAGGACTATGGAGCGTTCTGGCCAATGGAACAGGAAGACATTGAAGCTGAACACTTTCGAGTAAAATTAATTGATGAAACTGACAATGTTGTGTACCTGACGCGAGATTTAAGTTTGCATTCTCTTCAAGATGATTATGAACTGGTTGTGCGTATGTTTCATCAAGCAAATTGGCCTCATAGCTGCAGTTCGATGGTTACTGTGTTTGATCTCATAAGTCTGGTTCAGAAATGGCATCAAAAATATCAAAATGGACCTATTGTTGTTGTAGACAGGTAAGAATGATAATTATCTTTATATAAACATGTAGGTTATATTTACAATAAAACCCAGTTGTTCTAATGTAGTGTTCTGCTATCACTTATTCTCTAAGTAAAGTGGTATATCTTACTCTTGGCCATGTTTGTAAACATAGTAATTGCATAGAATGTTTTATTTTCAAATAATTCCCTTTAGAGATAAATATTTTCCCTAATGCATTGTCCCAATATCTTGAAAGAATATCAGGTAACAATAACAATAATAATTTAATAACAACAATAATAATGACAACTAATAATAATAACAACAACAATGAAGATGATAATGATTATTATCATTTCTTTAAGTCATACACTCAAGCCGGAGAAAAACAAAATTGATAAAAGAAGTCGAGGAGGACTTCAGCCCAACACAAGAGAAAAATTCAGGAACACTATCAAAAAACACATTTGACACCACAACGCGGAAGAGGCAAAGATGCAAATGGACAGCAGAGAAAATAAACAACACAGTGAACACATGAAGAAAATATCAATTGCATCAATCAAAGAAAACACAATCATCATAAAGAAACTAAAGTTCAAAAGCTCTCTTTAAATGGGAATAGTGGTTGTTAATAATAATAATAATAATATTATTATTAACAAAACTAGTTCCACTTTTAATTTTTGACATTCAAGAGTAATTTATTAAAGCCTATATTGTTACATATAGTAGTTTTTTATGACGTTTCAGCTACACCTTTCGGCTAAGCTCTTCAGACCTTATAAAATACAGTTGGAATGTTACTATACTAGAATATTTACGTCATATACATTATTAATATCACATTGATATTACATTCTAGTATAGTAATATTCCAACTTCACACATTCCACATCACACTTCACTCAAATATCACATTAATATTACATTAATAAAATATAAAATTCATATACATTTTTACTGTCATAATTCCTTGCAAATCTGCACTTGCTTCCAAAGTCTTATTTGTAATGTTTAATTTTTCATTTAAGCTTTTGATGCATCTATTGTGTAGATTTTGTATTATATCAAAGTGGGTTTTTGGTGCCCCAAAAATGGGCCCCATTTATGAATGGGTTTTTGGTGCCCCAAACACAAATTCCATATCTTATAAGAGGCTCAATCAATGCAAAGTATATTAATTTTAGAATTTGGTAGGTCACAAAATCCCTTATTCTCATATATTTCCAAATACATACTCTGATTGTTTTACTTAATTCCAAAACATGCTCCCTCCAACTCAGATTTTGATTGAAAATCACACCTAGGTACTTAGGTTTACTCACAGAATTGATTTTGGTTGTGCAATGACAATTTTTAAAAACATTGTGTATACAATTATAATTATGATATAATATTT
>BLKR01015089.1:0-112516 GCA_011170035.1 Teleogryllus occipitalis | reverse complement strand
AAAAAATTAAAAAATTAAAAATACAAAACATTGTTACGAAAGTCATAAGACAGGCTAAAATCATGAAACGATCAGGATATTTTGAACTCAATAATAAAACAAAGCAATGTATAAAAATACTACCAAATCAACTAGAAAACCCGTAGAGAATGTTGTTTTAAAATATAACGATATAAATGTAAAACGATCCGGCAACAGTGGCTAGTCCTTAACCAATACTTTCGACAATTGCCGCCGATCTCACTATGGTCTTCAGGCACAAAATTCCAAAAACAGACGTTCACCCAAAATTTTAGACAATGTTCGTTTCCGAAACTTCTTCCCATGAAATTAAAATAATCGGTAAACTAAAAATAAATATTCGTCCGGTTTAGATGACTCCTGTGGATTCTTTGTTAAAGACTTGTGCGTATGCCATTATACACCCGTTAACTCACATATTTAATGCATCTTTATGCACTGCCCAGATATTTTCAAAACAGCTAAAATTAAGCCGCTCTTCAAAAAAGGCAACAAAAATGAAATTCAAAATTATCGGCCCATTTCCCTTCTATCAGTTTTTTCAAAATTATTGGAGAGACTTTACGTACGAATGGAAACCTTTTTCAGTAAACATGACGCGCTTTCAGATTGCCAACATGGATTTAGAAAATCAAAATCAACGGAAACAGCCATATTTTCTTTTCTTAAAGATGTCGCCTCATCATTGGATCAAAACGAGGCACCTATTGGATTATTTTTAGATCTCTCAAAAGCTTTTGACGTCATTGATCATGACATTTTACTTTCAAATTACCTTCATATGGAATTCGTGGTATTGCTCTAGATTGGTTATGTTCGTACCTTAAACAACGATCTCAGAGAGTTGAAATACCTTACTGGAATGATGGAATATTACGTACGCACATTTCTCACTCTTTGCCCATTCCATGTGGAGTTCCTCAAGGATCGATTTTAGGCCCTATTCTGTTCCTACTTTACGTAAACGATATGCCCTCGACGATTCGAAACGGAAGAACGGTTCTCTTTGCGGATGATACGAACATCCTTTGCAATAAAGAAACCGTAAATAGTACAATATCAGATGTTTCAAATTGGTTCCGAAATAACAAATTAATAGTAAACGAAAAGAAAACGGTTTTAATGCAGTTTTCCATTTCAAATAAACAATTCTGTGCTCCATTGAAAATGAACAGTGTACCATTGACTGATGTTAAGGCAACAAAATTTTTAGGTCTCTCAATTCAGTCAAACCTTAAATGGAACGTCCATTTAAATGAATTGAACACAAAATTAAGTTCATTATGCTACGCGTTCAGAATTTTGCAAATTCAGTCAGCCTTCATACTGCTCGTTGTGGGTATACTTCGCGAATGTTCATTCCCGTCTGAGATATGGCATAATATTCTGGGGAAATACATCTTATAGCTCCCAGACTTTTAGATTACAAAAACGAATTGTACGAATAATAACCAAATCCCGCCCACGTGATTCATGTAAGCCTCTCTTCATTAATCTAGGAATTCTACCATTACCGTGTCTGTTTATTTACGAATCACTGGTTTTTGTAAAAAATGACTTGCTTAAGGGCGGGAATATATTTTCAGAAAATGCCGAAGTCTATTACTATAACACTCGACGTAGAAATCATATTCATCAGGTGACAGTATCAACAGCTCGTTACAAAAAATTCACATACAATACATGTACATTATTTTACAACACTTTGCCAGATGACATTAAACGATTAAATTCAATAGAAAAGTTTAAATCCCAAGTGAAATCATTTCTGCTGCATAACTGTTTCTATATAATTAGAGACTATACTGAGCATCACAAGAAAAGTAACATTAATTTTAACAATGTATCACAAGAAAAGTAACATTAATTTTAACAATGATACATAATGCATTTACACTACCATTTGGACTGTATAAATGAGTATAAACAACCTGTAACAACTATTGTAACACAGCTTCCGGGTCAATGACCCCCATCTCGATCAGGTTTTCGTCCACCCCCTGAGATCCATTGAGCAAATGCTGAGATGGGTCTCTTTGTTTTGCTTCTTGGACATAAATGTAACTTCATTTTCTGTGCACGTCTTCTAGAATTCAGTGGGAAATACAATTATTCAAATTATCGTTTCCATAAGCTTGTCGCGGCAGGAAGTAATAAGAGCCAAAATTTATTGCTTATTTATCCTTGAAAATCGATTTTATTACATGGGAGTTTTTTTGTTTTTTCTTCTCCCTTTCAAAATCCAAAATTTATTGCTTATTTATCCTTGAAAATCGATTTTATTACATGGGAGTTTTTTTGTTTTTTTTTCTCCCTTTCAAAATTCAAAACTTAAGTAGTATATGATTTAGTGTAGGGATCACAGAATTTTGAAAATGTGCACACAATTCACTTTTCCCCATAGCCCGTCATACGCAGTTTTTAACTGTTTTTTGACGTAAATAAATAAATAAATAAATAATATGTATACCCTGGAAACACGGAGTCTATTTTAATCCGAAATTCCAACTACTACATTAATAAAATTTCCAATTACTATTTGATACTATAATTTAAACAATCCCAAGCTTTCAAATCTCAAACTAATCATAACTTCCGTCTCACTATGATTTAAACATTACCCGGCCTATGCTGAAACTTTTGTTCGCAACTCACCAACCGCTTACATGCGTTCGCTTCAATATTTGTCTCGAGAATGAATCCTTACGTCCTTCTAAAAGATCACGGCTATCAATGCCCTCTCCGAACTTTCTTCACATAATGTGTTCGGGGCCGTGTTCATCAGCACAGCATTATTACATCTTGTTGATCGGTTGTCCTAACAACGTGTATTCTCTGACCCAGTGTTCTTGGCTTATCACTATATATATATATATATATATATATATATATATATATATATATATATATATATATATATATATATATATAATGAGCCAAGAAAGTATTTAGTGTAGTAAACAAATATTAAGAACATGGTCTTATATTTTTTTTCTTTGTGAAAATTCCCCAAATTGCACAAATAACACATAAAATACATCAGCCGTCAGAATGACGCCTTACGAGCATTCTAGGCACTGATACAAATGCTCAGCCTTTCTAGTTATAAAGTTCACAATGCACTCAGTACATAAAGGAATAGAGTAATTACTACAGTCCTCCATGCTCAGTATATATGAACTATGTTGTCTGATTTAAATTTAGTGACTTAAAAAAGATCATCAGGGTTACCCAATCAGGAGCTTCGTTATGACTGTAACTTTAGGTTTCGAAGTTCCCGATTGAAAACCGAAAAATCAACGTTTCATAAAACCGTTATGCAAAATGCCAAATGTTTAGATTATCACTTTTCTTGTGTGCCGACGCTAATGTAGGTCAGTCCATCAGCTAGATCCTAAGGT
This sequence comes from Teleogryllus occipitalis, assembly GCA_011170035.1. Taxonomy (NCBI): domain Eukaryota; kingdom Metazoa; phylum Arthropoda; class Insecta; order Orthoptera; family Gryllidae; genus Teleogryllus; species Teleogryllus occipitalis. The sequence continues at coordinate 109,094 of BLKR01015089.1, read as the reverse complement.
TGAAAGGTTGGGAGTTGCGACAGGATAGGAAAGAAAGGATCGCTGTTGATTCGGATAGAACTAGGCGTACGTCAGTGGCGGCTCGTGCGTGTTTTTTAAGAGAAGGAATAAGACAATTGCTTCAAGTACTTAACATTCAACTTACAACCAATTAGATTACATCTGCCGACATGCAATGGGATAAGAGAGAAATATCTATTAATTCTGTTTCCCGTGACTTCTGTCAGCCCAAATTGTAAGATTACACCGACCCGGTGCTCGGCCCACGTCTGACCCTTGTCTCCCATTGTTATAGAGCGATTTTCTTAAGGATTAGCCAAAGTGACAGCTAGTGCTGGCAACATAACTGAAGGTTCGGTGGTCGTTGTGCCCTTGAGCCCATTAGACTCCCTTTCTCGCATTCGTGCGTTTCCAGTTGGCTAACCTGTAAATGGCTTCGACACTTCCTTTTGTGATGTCCTCGTCCGACAAAAATATAGGGCGCCACGAGAAATAATTGAAATTAGGAAGTGCAGTGTTACGTGCTCTTATGTAAAAATTCTTTTTTCCTTTACATATTACATTGAATTTACTTTGTGTGTGAAAAATATTATGTTTATTTTAAAACCGAGACTTGAATGCGAGATGCGTACCGATGCACGTGTTTCCGGCTTAAAAATATTTTTCTTTCTATTTACATTCGTGGCAGTTTTCTTTTACTGTTTGTGAGAGCATATTAAGAGATTTTCCACATACGTAATTAAATTTAAATATTTCCCGAACTCACGAACGTGCATATATCGCTGCGAAACTCTTAGACTTCTTCGTAGGGATGTTTTCACAGGAGCCATTAGCACTTTTCGAAGGGGCGTGACTGAACAGCTGTCGCGGCGGAGGGATACTCCTCTGAAATACATGTGATGTTCACTTGTTTTCGCGAACTGTCACTTTGACTCATCCTTAGGAAAATCATTCTATACATTAGTCACCATCATGGCTTGTTCTTCTAGTTCAAAAAGAAGCCAAAAGATGCCAGTTTAAGGGAGGAGATTCTCCCCTTCTGCCGTTCTCCTATAGTTCCATTGAAAAATGTTTTTTTGTATACCATCATTATAAACGACCCTTTTCGATACCCCGAATCGTGCATAATCCAGTATTTTATCGCACGCTACATGACGTCATCGCCATTATTAAACGTGACATGACGTCATCACACATTCAGCCAATAGTAGCGAGAGAATCGTGGGGAGGTAGAAGAAGACGGAACAGCCGACCACCGTTTTCTCGCACGGATGTCAACAATGCCATCTTGAATTTGATTTCTAGAGGGCGTTGGATGTCAAGCATCCGAGACGTCAGAAGAAAGTTGTTTCGCGAAATTAAGTTTGATTCTCTTGTAAATTTATAATGCTGTTATACTAAAAATAGCGTATGCAACTCGTTTATAATGTTGCTTTATTGCATTCGTACAAATTTGAAAACTCGCTCCTAACGTCGCTCGTTTTCAAAACATGTACTCATGCAATAAAGCTTAACATTATAAACTAATTGCATAAACTACTATTTCTTCTCGCCACAGACACTGACACAGACGGATCGAGGAGAGTCGTGGGGGCCGTGCCCTCCCCAAAAGGCCTAGAGTTTTCTTTTGGCTTCCTTTATTTGCCGAAATTGATTTAAATATATATTTATATTCGAATATGTAGCTATTTAAACAATAATTTTGTATACTATCATGTATTCAGTACATAAATAATACACAATATAATAACAAAAATGTTTATTTTTTAACAAAATGTACGATGCCCCCCCCCCATTATCGGCTGGATCCGCCCCTGCACTGAGAGATTTAGGCGATTATCACACGAAAGGAGGAAAGACAGTGTTTCTTCTCCGAACGACTTCGATTGATTGCTTTGATCGTTTTCGAATAATTTAAAAGAAGACGTAAATTAATTTACGTGATCTTTCAAACACTCGATCAAAATAAATTTTCTCGTGGTTTTCAACTCAAAAATTGTACAGATGCCTTCAAATATCAAAGAAAATATTTTATTTGGTAATTCCAGACTAAGCAAATAATCGAGGAGGCCCCCCCCCCTCCCCTGAAAAATTGCCATTGGTGTTCATAGAACTGCTTCTGCACCACCTTGAATTTATCAGAGGAAACCACGGAACCAACTAATCAGAGCAACCGGCTTGTAAAATTTCACGCAGTTCTTGGCTTTGGTTCCGCTATTCTAGTGTCGAAAAACGCTGCCGTCGAAATCCAAATCTAGGACACACCGGTCTACAAAGTTTCAATTACAGACTCGCCACTACTTACATACACTCTCGCATCTGTTATTTACTTTCTTGCATTTCCTTTGTAAGAAAAGTTATGTAATCGTGCGCAGTAAAACAGAATTTTCAGCAGAAAAAACTCTTATTGTCGGACCCTAATATCGAAAAAGGGGATAAATTCTGTTGCTATATATAGTAAATTACTTCCTCTAACACAAGAAGTAGTCAGTGTTCATTTTGTGGGTTCTTCACTACTAAAAACTCGATTGACAGCAAAACGTCCGTCAACGCTATCACCTATACCGTTCAGACGAAATCAATGCCTGGGGAGTTTCAACCGGACATTTCGAGTTTTGAGGGAACTTTGCATGAAGCCTTAAAAACGTTTTCAAAATTTTCTCATAAATGGCACCAAATTTTTGGATTAAACTTTATCAACACCAGGCGAATGCCGGAGCAGTACCTTACCAAACGGGCCACGGAACGCGCGCGATCTGTCCTTCCTCTTCCTTGTTCTATCCTCACCCCTTACACACACACTTACACTAACATGCACTACTCTACCACATATTCCGGGAGACCGGTCGGGAGCTTAGAGCTTGTCCCGACTGGGGCGGTGCCCCGTTGGTGGGAGAGTCCTGGTTAGGGGGAAATCCCACTAGTCGACAGTAGGTCGGCGCCGGATCTCGCCATCCAGCGAGAAAGGTCACAGCCATCTCCGGAGGAAAAACATGCATTACACTAACGGGACTAATGACCGAAGCAGTTGACGCGCCCGGAAACACGAAAAAATCAATCAATCATAATGGATGAAGTGGTACTTCCCCAGATTGAAGTTGCGTAAGTTATTGAGGATCTTAGGACTGATTTGTAAAGAAACTGAGAATTTTCAATTTTTAGAGGTGACTTTTTATTAATAAGAGGATACAATTTGAGTAGGGCTCCATAAGTTTTATTCAGTCATTAAATAATGCTTTCATATGAGACGAGTATCCAAGAGAACGCCTAGGTATTTCATTGTTTTCCTTGAAGGGGCCCATGTAATTGTGTAATTATTTACTTTTAAAGGGGGATTGAAGGTTGTGATTGTGAAGATACAATTTTTTTCTTAATGAAATGTCTTAATCAAAACCAAATCTTGAAATTAGGTCATGTTGAATTTTTCGAAAATACGAGTAGTTAAGTGGACAGTGGATAGACCCTTATGACTGATTCGCATATTTCAACATGTCTAACGATCTTGAAAACTGTTCTACTTAAAAATAATTACCATTTTTTCTTCAAAATCTTTTTACTTATCAAGAAATATGTTTCAATCTTGAAAACTGTAGAATTAAGTATGGAAAAATTACAAAGTCGGAAATTTCTCGGGAACCCAGTGGTTGGCACTCATTTTATTGCAGTAGTTGGCACCCCAGACTATTTACTTAGAAAACAAACAAATAAAAGCAAACGCTCTTTTAAAATAATTATATTAATATAGAAACATTGTTTTTGATTGATTAACATTATAACGCATAATAAAAAGTAATCTTAAAATAAGTTTACATAGCATACAATACAATAATACTATACGTATACACAATATATACAATACATACAAAAATGATTCAAACGAAGATGGGTATAAGAAACAAAAACTTTGCTACATCTAGGTGTGAGATAACATCTAATTTATAATAATTCAAAAATATTACACGTCACAAAAATCACAATAATTCAAAAATATTACGCATGCCAATCACAATAACGTTCTTCGTTAACGCAATTTGAATGAAAGCTTTCTTCGTATAATTCGGAAGATAATTTTTGTTTTTGAATGCAACTTTGGAAAACTCTGCACAATAAATGCATTATTGAGAATGATTCTTCATTTAAGGTGGATGTATGGGTTGAAGAAACGGATGACTGATTTTCGATCATTTCAGGAGGTTCGTCTTTTTTTCTGATAATTTCTTTTATTCCATTAAAATTTTTTGTACACTCATTTTTTCTCGCGTGTTTTCACTTCTGTTTTCATCTTGGTTTCCTTTTCTTTATTTTTTTGTTAATTTTTTGCTGTTCTTTCCACTTTAATTTTTCTGATTTTTTCCTCCATTTTCTCCACCCGTCTTTTTTTCTTTGCTCATTAATTCTCTTATTTTTCTTTCAATCTCTTTTCCGTTGTTATTTTTCTTTCTCTTTTTTATTCTTTTCTTGTTATTTTTCTTTATATTGTTTTCATTTAGCCGATGTTACCATACATGGCATATTTCCCTTCATATTCTTCCTTTCCGCTTTGGTGTTAACGGCCTGGTTAAAATATTCTCCAACGGAGGGGATTTTATTGGTGATTTTATTAAATCGATTTCTTCTTCTGGAGTTGGTTCAATGTTGTCTAGCTCTAATTCGTCTGGATTGTGTTCCAGTAATAAAATGTTATTTTCCTCTAATTCTCCAGGAATGTTCACTGATCCAATGTTGTTTTGTTCCAACTCATCTGGATTGTATAACACACCATTGTCATTTAAGTGTAATTCCGATGTAACGTTTTCCTGTCATGAAATATCATCTTAGACTTAGACCAAACGTAATAATTTAATTGTGACAAGTACTATAAGTCAAACAAAACATTCATGTTTCTATATTTGGCACCTGGCGCCAATCATAGAAATTGGTATGTTTTAGTCACAGTACTTGGCATCCATAAAAATACTTATTATCACGCTTAAAATGACTTCAAAAGTATTGAAACATACGTAGAAACTTATTAAATTTATTAAATACAAAATAATTGATTGATATTTGTAAAAACTAAAATAAAAACACTTAAAAGAAAAAGCATGTTCTCACCCACAACAGAGCGGCGCCAACACACCGATTGCTCTCTGACGGACTACTGTTCTGCTTGTCCAGCTAACTGTACACAGTGCTGCCACCCTGTGGATGTTGAAAATTAACAAGGTCAATATATTTAGCAAACGATAAAAATTCATACGAGCCGATTAATCAATTATGTCCCTAAATAGAGCCAAAAATGTCCAAGCAGTGCCAACTACTGTGCATTTTACCCTATTTTTTGGGTAATTTGGCGTCAAACATAGTCATCCGTTCCGGATTTACTGCGCTTCGTGTACGAAAAATAAATGGTCTTGCCAGGCAGTTGGATGCTACGTAAGTTAGAATTTGTATATTATTTCATATTTCTTTGTTTGTTTCTTACTTTCGAGCTTTTGTTGTACGTTTTAAAACGAATCTTTCAAAAATTCTTTAAAAGCTCGCTCGTGGCACAAAGTGAAGTCACTAGCCTTTCACCACTGAGGTCCGGGTTCGATTCCCGTCGAATCTCATGTGAAATTTGTTCCAACAAAACGAGTTTGGCCGCTTCACTACGGCTAGTCCAACTCCTGTGAAGTGTCCTAAACCCTACCCCTATCCTTATTCCTTCCCAATTCTGGCCGCTGGGTAGTGACGCAGGAGGCGCGTACGCGGAGGTGCTACCTGGCGGTCCTCTTGACAACTGACTGCGATGTGAAGTGAATGACAATCTTAAAAAGGTAATGGAGGTTTACTCCCCAGCGCCAAATGTTAATGCAGGATCTCTCCCCAGCGCAAAGCGCTCAACGCCCCTTAAGGGGCTTGGAGACGCGTTGCGTCTAATTGTAGACACAACAAATTTAAAAAAAAACAACTATTTTTTATTGCGTCCTTTAATTGAGTAAATGTGAAAACGAATAGTTGTTTTCGCTTTGCTTAATAAGATGTGAGAATGAAGAGTAATGCATGTAAAAAGTGAGTAATTTTGATGAATATAAAAATATTATATTTAATTATTATATTTTTCCATTCATTTTCTTGCTTGTTGTCTCAACAATATTATTTGGCAAAATGTGTTTCCCACACGAATTAGTGGTCATTGTTGCTTGTTGCAACCCATTGTTGCAACGCCACACTGATAACAAAGGCAATAATGAACAAAGCCAGCTGCCTTTCGTTCCCGTTAATATAAAATAATATTTTTTTACGGCTAAAATACGTGCATCGTGCATCGTTGGTACATTTATGTAGAACGTGAATACACTGAATTCAATGGCAGGAAGCTGTTTTCGTATAAACATTTGAATTAAAAATATATACGTATTTTTCACGCTTCGTTTGTTTAAGAATTTTCAGATGGTAGCTGAAGAGTAAGACAGAAATTGTCATACTGTAATATAACATAGCCATTAACAATATCGCGAGAACAAACGTGCTGTTGTAGCACCACTAGTTTTCTTAATAAAATCTGTTCCTTAAAGACAGATCTTGAAATGAGGTCATATACAATTTTTCGAAAATATGCGTAGTTTTCGCGTAATTTTGCGCGAAATATTGGCAATTTTTAAATTGTTTAAACATTTTTTTTCTAAAACAGCACCAAATGTTTTCTTTAAATTTTCTCCTCGTGCGGTAAAAATATGGCGCTAGTCCCATTTCTGGCAAACACCGTTTTTTCTGAAATTGCAAAAATTGAACATTACAAAACTTCAAAATTGAAGATAGAGAAGTTTGTCTTTTGAAAAATGAGTAGTTTTTACCTAATTTTGGCTTCAAATGAATGAAATTAACAAAAATTTTCCAAATCAGCTCCAAATATTTTCTTCAATTTTTTCCACATATAGAAGGGACACTTAAAATAATGGCGCGGGTCTCGTTTTAATTGAATTTTCTAATTTTTCGAAAAATGGCAAATTTAGAAATAGTGCGAGAAAATATGTGCTGAAGCACCGCCAGTTTTTGCTTGGGTGTGTTAAGATTTACAAATATTAATTATTGTTCACCAATTACAGTTTTAAATCTGTATCAAACCTTTGCATTTTATAGAGTAATTTTATTAATTCAGGTCTATGATGTAAACGTATTGCAATTCGAAGTTGAAAATCGAAGTAGTCCTTAGTAGAATGCAGTCATCAAAGTATTGCATCTGTATTTGCCGCCTTGTAGTACTACGTTCAAATAACAGTAACTCTTAAGTTCATTCTTTCCTTATTTTCTCAAATAGATCTAAAAATATTATATATTTAATCACTATAAATTGTGAATTATTATTAAAATTTATGTCTGAGGGAGAATGATCATTGAAGTATGTTCTTTTGACCAAGAGTAAACGTGTCGCCAGTAAGTGGGATGGTGTCTCGACGGCAACCTATAAAAGAGTGGCTGAAGGTTCATTTTTCGTAGTCTTCGTCAGCACTGGTGGTAGAGGAGAGATTTGTGATATCTTGCGTGGAAGCTGAGTGTGCGTGGGTCCAACGTTTCAGTAACGAAGCCAAATCCTAATGTCGCAAAGTCAGCTAGCTGTGGTGAGTATTATTTAGAGCATTGACAACTCTCGAATTGTGCAATTGTGGATTACAAGGAAATTTTCCACCGGCTGATCTAATCACCGGCGGAGGTGATCTGGGGGGATACGTAAAGGTTTTTATATTTTAAATGTCAACTTTTAGACTAATATAATTCTGGAAAGTGAAAACTAATTTTATTGGGACGGATAAGCAAGTTGACGGTATAATTCCAGGCCATGTATAGCCGTGATGGGGTTAAGTTGAAAAAAGTTGCTGATTGATTTTAGTTAATAAAATCGTAAACTGAAACTTATGTGGGAGTTACTTGTTTTGGACGTTTAGGTCGAGAACATGTAAATTATTGTTAAAATTACCTTATTCTTGGTACTGGTATTACTTACCAATTTGCAAGGGGCAGAAGAAAAAAATTATGATCCCTCAAGAAATGAATTATTTTGTAAAACATTAAGAGGAACTTTCGTTTTTCGAAATTATTTACTTATCAAGAAATAGTAATTTAATGCTGCTGGGGGACTAAGATGAATCACATGTAATATGACTCATGTGCAAATGGAATGATACTTAATTGGTCACTTGTGAATAAACTATCCACTGTATATTAAGATACATTGTGAGATAAGAAATTTTCCCAAACTACCTTTAAAAGATTGGGAAAGATTAGTACACTGAAAGAAAATATTTGCTTTCTTCCTATGTTCTTTTTAAATGATTTTGACTTGTTATTAAGGGTATAAGATAACATATTATGACTTCATGGAGTTGTGTACGATTTGTTGTAGTGGGAACGATAATATGTTTAAAAAGCAATCTGTTTCAGTATTGTGATGATTTTAGGGGATGTGCCCAGGTGTTTTGGGATTAGTTTTGTGTGTCTACATGTGCTTATTCAGAATTGAACTTGATGCTGATTCATAATATATGAATAGTTTTTCTTTGAATTATGACTCGATGAAACTTAATGGAGGGTAATATCTGTGAAATATTCAGATCTATACACAGCATCAAATGAGAAAAAATTTGCTTTTAAATGGAGAAATAGGATGCCTTGCACAAATTTTGGTTTTTTAAAATAAGGTCGTTATTTGGCACTGTTGTTACTATTCTGTAATATGATTGATATCTTGCATTTAATATTCTTTTTGAATACATTTACCAATATGTTTGAACAATATTTTTTAGTAATAAAGCAATCCTAATACTTCCTCCACAAAAAAATACTAGAGCTGTGTAGGTCAGTAAATAGGACTGCCAATTTATTTTTCAGGTGAAGATCTATAAAAGTGTCATAGATGATGTACTTGCTGGGGTGAGAGATGCCTTTTTAGATGAAGGTGTTGATGAACAAGTATTGCAAGAATTAAGACAAATATGGGAGCAAAAACTTGAGTCAAGCAAAGCAGTTGAAACAAATCCAGAGCCTACAGAAGCTCCACAGCCACCATACCTTCAGAAAGAACTTGGACGCAATAGCTTGCCTTCAAAACCAGGTATTTTAATGAAGGATAGAGTAATCTTCAAATTAGTTTTATTAGTTGGTTTTATGTACTAGATGAACTATTTACCTAAATGAATAAGATTTGGTAGATTGTAAAACAACTTTTAAGCATGTTTTAATTTTAATGTTTTTAATAATTAAATAGTAACAATAATAATTCTGAAATAAAATAATTAACTTTTCTTCTAATGACTCCGTATCTTCCTTTTTTGAATCCAGTATGATGTCCCCCCCCCTCCCTTCTTGATACCAACATTAACAGGAAATTTGAAACTTGGTCTTGACGCAGTCTAGAATAGCTTTAGTCCGGAGTAATTTTCATTCTAAATTAATTATAGTTGGAAAGTTGTTTTCATTCTAAATTAATTGTAGTTGGAAATTGGAATTTACAAAATAATATTGTTTGGAAAGATTAAACTCTGTGATAATAATTCGTTTTCATCACAACTCTGGTATGAGTAACTTTTCTTGAATAGATTGTGCAATAATTGAGTCTGTGGTCTCAGAGTTCCTAGTTCCGAGCCAATATTTTAAATTGAAATTAAATTGCATAGGACTTTAAATTTCCTATATAATAAATATCTTCTGTGCATATGCTACTTATGTTATTGATGTATGGTATCTACAAGAAGTGATAGTTATTCAGAGCAATATTTAGCGTATATCAAGGATGACTAAGGGAAGAATGCCTCAATGGCCCACTATGAAGTACTTTGCCAAATATAAGTCATTTAAGTCTTCTCCAATATTCAGTTGTGTATATGTTGCATTCAAAAGATCAGAAAAAATCAACTCTCCTGTATGTTGGCCCAAAAACAAGAGGTGACAAATATATTATTACATGAAAGACGTCCTGTAAAATCCAGTGATATGAAATTTACTATTTAGGTGTTAAAGCATTATTCTAATCTTTATTTGTTGGTATTTTTAATTGAAATTAAATGCGTACTACATGCAATTAATGCCAATATTTTATAAATTAAGAGCATTGAATTATTGATTGAGCTTACTTCTTAATGCAGAAATAAGATGTGTAAATAAGTATTAAATAATTTAAAAAATTAATGAATTGGAACTCGTTGAATACTATTAATAAACTTCAAACACACAATGCAGTTGGTTTTTATTCAATAAAAAAATTACATTTTCGTGAATTTTCTTTTGCAGGCAATGTTTATTCTTATCAGTCTGCTCACAATGCAGTACACAATTCAAGTCAACAGTCGCATATGGTTTCTCAGCATGCGAATCAAATGCAGGTTCAGGGAAATCAAACACAATCTGTGTCCCAATCACAGCAACAGCAGCAGCAGCACCATCAGCATCATCAACAACACCAACCACCACTCCAGCAACAAGCTCAACATCATCACCAACACCTTCATCAAGAGCAGTCACAACTTCAACAGCACCAGCAACCACAGCAACAGCAGCAGACTCAACAGCCACAAGCACAACAGCAACAAACCCAGTCTCAGCAGCAATCGACCAACTCGCAACAGACACCTGCCCAGACCGTCATAGTGGCCGATCCCAGCAAACAAGTTCCTATTCAAATAACCCTCCCTGCACAAGCTGGTGGAGAATCCCGTGTTCTGACAATTCAAGTGCCTGCTTCTGCTTTGCAAGGTAGGGAAAGGAAAATGTAATTGGGATATTGCTTTTTGAAGGGTAAAAATGTGTGTTCAAAGATATGACTTTGACGGTCCTTGCTCTTTGCAGTTTTTCATTACATCCTGACAATCTCAAAAGTTCTTAAGAGTTCAGAGATAAACATTGCCATATCTTTGCAATAATTGTCCTTGCTCTTGTGTTAAAAGTTTAAAATACATTATCAATTCCTAAAGTACAACTTAACAAATGACATTTTGTAACATTCCTTAAATTATCTTGAGGGTTGAATCTGTTGAACCTTGGTATTTTTTGATTCAAGACGGCAGCATCTTAATAAGGATGATACACTTTTCTTGGTAATAAATATTAAGGAATGTACAGATATTTTCTCTCCCCAAAATTTGGTATAGTCTATTCTTGAAATTTGTTATGATTTTTAAGTACCATTCAGTGAACCTGTTTTCATTGGAAAATTAATTTATTTGGCGAGTGTTTCAGAGTTCATATTTTATATGTTCCAGCTGCACAATTGTTTAAATAATTTTATGAGGCAAATTCACCAGTGTATTATACAAAATCAAAAAATCTTAGATCGCAGTTTGTGTAGATTTGATTTTCTCAACTTAACTACCTCCTTTGTTAGTTGGTTTCAATTAGGTGTAATTCTTGTTGCACTTTTTCAAATTTATTTTGGTAAAAAAAATCATTAGATTAGTAATTATAACTTGAAGAGAATGGTCTGGGAGTTATTATTGACAGTTTATTTATTTTTTAAGGTCTATTGAATCAGAAATTGATAAAAATACTTGAAACAGCCAACATTTTGAGACTTATGTTTAGTCTCATTTTCAGTAATTAGTAGTATATCTGTAGGATAGACCCTAATTGGTAAAAGCACACAAATATGCAAATTTGGATAATGTCTTTTTCAGGTAATCAGTTGCAACAGGTTCTCACTGGGCCTGTGATAACAGCTACAATGGCACTCCCTGTGCATCTAGCTTCATCCCTTTTGCAACAGCATGTCAACGCTGCATTGCAAGGGCAGGTCACCACAGCTGTCCAACTTCAGCCTTCAGCTCTGCAACAAAACAATGCTGGACATTTGCAAAACCAGTCCAACTCCATTCGCCAGCTGGATGGGATGGATGGAATGTGTGATACATCAGATGAGGAGGAAGATGATGATGATGAAGAGGAAGATGTTGACGATGAAGAAGAAAATGATGAAAAAGAGGAGGATGAAAATGAAGAAGAGAATACAGAGGGCCAGGAAGAGGTAAGAGGAGAAGGAACATGGGCAAAACATGTTTGTATAGACCATGATATTCTGTCAGTACAGTGCGTCATTAAGTATGTGGAAATAAAATTTGTTGCTTAAAGAGGACTGTGTGCTATTCTATTAATGTGCTAACTTTATATTTAATCATTTTACTTTATAATAAATGTAAGTGCTTGTAATGATTTCAAATATTGCGTTGCAGGAGTCTTTAAATTCTGGAGATGATGTTAGTGATGAAGATCCTAGTGACTTGTTTGACACTGACAATGTTGTGGTGTGTCAGTATGATAAGGCAAGTAGCAAATTTAATGTTAATTGTTGTGTATATGAAATGTCATTAAACAGAAGAATTTGTTTTCTTTTTTTTACTTGATGGTAATTTATCATGCTCGGTCAGTAAAACCATATATTCGTGAATAATCCCCACAATTTTTTTCAAAAGTTGGTTATTCAAAATTCGGGTGTGGGTATTATTCGCGTCAAGGTTAGTACTGTGAACTTGAAGCGTTTTACACATGGTCACACAAGAGCATGGATTAGTAGAAGGTGTTCATAGAGGGGCCCCTACACACAAGTGTTGCGTTGACACAAATCTCCTAAAGTTTACTTCAACTGCATCAATGCCTGTGCTGAGTCACTTAACGTGCGTCATAGATTAACACTGTTTTTTTTTTTTGCAAAATGGCACCCAAGCACTCTTATTGCTGTGCGTTGTGGGCACAGCTCAAACAAGACACTCAAGCTACAACGTAAATCACAATTACACGTGTTTTGTAGTTTTAAACGGTCAATGTCCGCTAGGCGACAATGTGCATCACCAAGAGCGTTTCTGTGCCGTTTCACATAAGTTACTCGTATCAGAGTGTTTGCAAGTTCATGCAAGAGATCGTCCATCGAAAGAAAAATGCGCGTGAAAGAAGCAGAACAAATTGCTAACCGCACAGCAGGAAGGAAAATATAATATGGATGGAAGCTGCATTTGTGATTGGCATGAGAATAAACAGTGACAAGTTATTTTTCTTTTACTGCAGATGTGGGATTGTGGTTCTATTTTAACAATATAAAAAATGGATATGTTTTTTGCAATAAAAGTGAAAAGTGTTTTTTCGGGAGTCCTTTCCATAAAATTAGGGTGCAGATTATTCGAGGGCAAGATTTATTAGAGTATATATCTTAATATGGTAATAATAATTTACATTAAAAGAGAGTAAATTAAGATTCTATTCTTGTGTGAAAAAGGAGGCCTCGGTTTTAATTTTCATCAGTGGAAAGACTAATGATTGCCATATTATTTTATCCATTACCACTCTAATAATGAAAGTAAGGTGGTTTCAATTAACTACTTTCTTGTGTATGTACCTATATACAAAGTAATATATATCGTATTTAGCATACTGTAAGAGGTGGTATTTTCCTAAATTCTTAGTTTGAAAAATGTGTGTGTGTGTGTGTGTGTGTCTTATGTTCAGAGATGTGTGTGTGTCTTAAGTTTAGTCATTGAGAATCACAGTCTATCCCTGCCAAAAAAAACCTCATATTCTGACTAATCAATATGCTGCAAAGGCCTGCTGCATAAACCCCACTCATTTATACGCTCAGATAATATGCGTCAGAACATCAAATCACTGCAGTATTGAACAATGTTAGCTTTCAGAGGATATCAGGAGAACAAGTGGAGTGTCAAAGACTGCATGTGGGCGCCTTGTGGGTTCATCACCCTTTTTTCAATACTGTTGCTAACAAAAAGGCAGACTGGAGTTGTCATAGGATACATTAGCGATCAAAACTGAATTTTGATTTGCTGTCCAGGGGCATGTGGACTGGCAGTGCACACCTGGGTAGTCGTGTTTCAGACAGAGCCGTGTGTTATACAGGCCTACGTATTTCTATTCCCAAACATTTTCATAGTGTCCACCGTGGATGTAAGATTCCGATTCAGATCAATATTTTTTGAAGTGAGATCAGTTGAATGACTTTGAAGTGAGATCAGTTGTTGTATGTTTAAACGCAACAGAAAAATTAGTGGAAGTTGTGGCCAAAATTCTTCGGAGATAAGGGAATCTAAAAGTGCGCAATTGACAACTGGATAATTCCTGGTGGTATGACATCTCAACTTCAAGTAATGGATATTGTAGTACACAAACCCTTCAAGGATCATCTCCGAAACCTTATAATGACTGATTTCAAGGAAATTGTGCCCTCCTTCCTGGAGGGAAATTAAGGAAGCCCTCAGAATACAAGCTGGGAGAATGGATAGCTACTGTTTGGAATAGGATCTCCAGTGAATCTGTTGGAAAGGGTTTCAAATAGTGCTCCTTATCCAATGTTCTTGATGCCTCAGATGACCCTCTGTGGGAGGACCAGAAAGTTAAAAATAATAAAAGTGAAGACAAACAAAGTAGTGACAATGATAATATTGATGATGATGAAAACAGCAATTGAACAGATAAAACTTAAGATTTTTCTTTTAAAATAATTTTCTAGTTGGTAATACCACTTGTGTTTTATTGTAATTGTGATTAGTTACAAAATAAAAAAAAATTCTTAGGAGGCCTCTTCAAAATTGGGGGTCAGTACGGTACATAGTATAAAGAAAGTTATGTGATATTGTAGAAGGTCCAACTCAGAGCTATGCAATTTTAAAGAAATTGTTTAAATTGGGGAGGTACTTTACAGGAAGTCCCTGAAACATTTTCAAAATTTTCTCAAAACAGGCTCTTATGTTTTCTTTAATTTTATTTAAGATTACACTTATAAAGATCGCTTTGTTCAGATTTTTACTGTTAACCCTGAATTTTCAGAAATTACAAAAGTTTCAATTTTTTTTTGGTGTCTTCCTTCAACTACAATATTGAAAATAGAAATTTTTTATTTAAATGAAATCTGGTCTTCTCAATTAGTTTTTCCATTAATATAGTGTATATCTTTTTAAACATTTTAGAAGTTTTATTGCAATTTAAAGTGAAAAGCAGACAATATTATAAAATAACAAGATGTTATCAAAAACGGCTCCAAATATTTCTTTAAACTTTTGGTAGGAATAATGCTGAATATACAGTAAAAGATAGTTTAAACGCTATTTTACTGTATCCTTTAATTTTTCTTTTAGAGCTAGAGCAGTTTTGAGAATGAATGCTTCAAACGAGGTCATCTAAAGTTCCCGTAAACTTGAAACTTGTCTGTAAAAATGAGTGTGAAATTTGCACTTGCAGAAATACTTGCTGACCTTTTCTTTAAAATGGTTCCAAATTTTGGATAGTATTAAATGTACTGAAAAGACATGACATTAATGATACTTTAAATATTTTCTTTTGTATTTCCACAAATTACACTACTGTAATTTCTTTTAAATTGTCTCTCACATTAATATTTACGTTATGGGCTTTTCTTATGCATAGTTTTGTTTATGGGTACTAGAGTTTGAAATGAAGTGCTTGGATGAATTTCTTATGAAGTTTCTTGACTGAAAAAACTATGTATTGAGAACAAATTTAATTTGAAAGACAAATCTCTATTTTCAATTTTGTGCTTGTAGGATGATGTCGAAAAATTTTAATCTCATTCAATCTAACTCGATTTCAAAAAATTTCAAATCTCAGTTGATCAAAAATCAACTTTTTTTATGGATAGTGCAAAATACATTGTTTAAGATGACATTAAAAACAACTCCAATGATTCAACAAAAATTTCCATATAGGACGAGGTTTGATTCTTCTTTAATGTTCTTATAGGAAAAATAAGAAGAGAATTAAGAAACTGAAAAATTGAGAAAATTGTAAAAAATGTGCTTTGGACAGTGATAGATGCCAGCTGGCAAGAGGATGGGCAAGATCGAAAAGCTAGCCCAGACCATAGAAATCAGAAAACTTAACTAGTTTCAGAAAAACTGTGCCATTCTGTTGCACATAGAGTTAATAATTGTAGCCTTACTCTGGCATTAGAGAGCTACTATGTGGTCTTGTCATTGCAGAAGAGTTAAGTGATATTGATAAGTAATGCTCATGTCAAGAATAAAGTTTCTTGATGATTCAAGTAGGCATATACAAAAACCTTTTGATGTTTTAGGGCCAGGACAGGAGAAGTAAAATTTATTGATGTATCAAGTAAATTTAGAATGATATAATGGGACAATTATTCTCAAGTGATTAAATTCATTCCTTGTTGTCTGCCTGCTCTGCATTTTGCACAAAAGTGTCAAAAACAAATATGTGTCCATTACATCATGTGATATAGAAAAATATTGAAAATGTCAATACTGTCTGATAAAATGCACATCCTAAGAACAGATAATCTGTACAAAGTATGTGATATTTTGTTATCTTTATGCAGAATAAAATGTGCAGAATTAGAGAATCTGTTTTGAATTTGCATGTACTGTCTTTCTTTAGGTAGCAAAAAGATGTAAATGTTAAAATACATTTTTGTGTCTAAAATTTCTGTGGGGATTTCAACATTTTTTGGCGTATTTGCTTGTGTATTTTGGAGCTAAAATCCTGCATAAACTTCCTACTCCTATTGGCAGGCAAGTAGATCCACATTATAGATGCACCGAGATGTAGGTGAAGTTCGGAATGAAACAATTTATCCAGCAGAGTTGAAAGATGTGCAGGAGGAAATATTAGAAGAACTTAACTGATCATCTCTAAATGTTTCTGTTAAATATGAATAACAATGCAGAATTTGTTTCCTTTTGTTTTATAAGTGTATTGTAATTCCATAACCTTGTCCCTTCCCTCTGGATCTTCCCTGGAAATTGAAAATTGTACCACTGAATTGAAATGTTAAACTGATAATCCAACTGCATTTGCAGGGCACATGGAAGGATTGTTGTGGAAAGTCCAGATCTTTTTGTAAGAAGTATTTTTGGACCTTAATGAGTATCCCCCCCCCCCCCCATATTTACCACAAAAACAAATGAAACAAACGTTATGAAGACTTTTCATTTGCATAATCACTATCCACCCATATCTAATAAATACCTCCTAACACATAGTGTGAGGAAAAGCGATATTTCAGTTACAGTAATTTAATAAAGCAAAACCATTATATGATACATTAGAGAGCAATTTTGAACTGATATCTCTAAGTGATAATTCAATTTCCTGAAACAATGGAATGTTTAAGAGTTAAATTTTATGTTGTTTTTTTTTTCAATAGAATTTTCGCTTAAGTGGTACCCATTGTATTCCATGACTAAGTCCTTATTAGAAAATGCATCTTCTTTTGCTTGACTTGTACAAATGTATCCAGAAACTAACTAATTTAGCATTATTAAAAGCAAGAAAAATTGGCAATATAAGATGAACTGGCTGTGGTGAGTTGGAAGTATACTTTCATCAAAATTAATTTAAGGAAATTGAAAATTCTGACTTCCATTATTAATTTAAAAAGTGCAATCCAATAAGAAATATTGAAGTTACGGAAAAATGAAACTCGTGCTTTTGGGTTTTATAGACCAATGAAAAAACTTGTTTGGCATGTTGCAAAATGTCTAAAAAATATCAAAACTGTACTATTATAACTATACTGTAAAGATTTATTTAAAGGAGTCCTTCACTCTTTGAACAGTCTCTACTGTCTACTCTCCTCATTAAGTACTCCATGGCAATAACCAAATAATCCTCTCCCAATATGCAGATTTGAAAGCTGCCATTATGTATTATGATTGGTACTATGAAATAGGAAAGGGGAAAGGACTGACAATATGGGAGTGAGCAATGTGAGATTTTCAGAATTGCCTTGAGCTGCCTAAATTTATTGTCCCTAGTATAATAAGTCATGTTCACTTATATTTTTTTGCCAAAGGGTTTTGGAATGTTGCTCTATCTTGTGCATTTAGAAAAGAGTACCAGATATAAACTGACTGATTCCATTTTTTAAATCGTATTTATGACAATAAATAATGATTGAAGCTGTGGATTTTTAAGGGTGAAAAAGCCCTTCATATGCCTTCCTTGCAAAGGGAAGTAAAGCCAACCATCCCATGTTGTTGATTTACTGCCTCATTTACTACCTCAAGCCTAAAAAAAGCCTATGAGCTAACTTCAAAATTGCCAGTTTTGTTGCCCGATTAATACCTTCTTTCCTAGCTAGAAGGTGAAAGGAGCATAGCGAAATTTGCGTGGTCAGATGGAAGAGTGGCCTGGTGGCCTGAGTCTCGCCACGTAAAATAAGGCATTAACAAAACTAATAATTTGGCTGTGTAATTTATAGGTTATATTCAGTTAGTAAATTTTAATGTATATATTGGTAGTTTGAAAAGGGGAAAAAAAATCAGAATATTAAATTTAAAAAAGTT
Organism: Teleogryllus occipitalis; assembly: GCA_011170035.1. Taxonomy (NCBI): domain Eukaryota; kingdom Metazoa; phylum Arthropoda; class Insecta; order Orthoptera; family Gryllidae; genus Teleogryllus; species Teleogryllus occipitalis. The sequence continues at coordinate 90,819 of BLKR01015089.1, read as the reverse complement.
AGTTTTGAATAATTTTGAAAGAAGTTCTCAAATAAATAATTTTGAAACAATTGTGCTTTTAAAAAAAAATTTCAAATTTTGAATTTTTAGAAGGGGGTTGGCGGTGGGATATGATGAACCCATGTCTCCCCTCTGGAGCCACCCTTGATCTAAAGGTGGGACAGATTTTTTGTTGCAATTGTTTAAGTCTCACATGTATTGTTTGTCCATAAAACTTAAAAGACCAGCTTTACTCGTGCATCTGCTTGCTGTCATCGTGATGGATTGGTGTGCAGTATGTTAATTTTGTTGACAAATGCACGTGGTTAATGCTGCATAGTACATTGAGCTCTTGAAAGTTGAAGAAAGCAATGACTCAAAACGTGTAGAAATCATCATGCATTGTTTGCAGTCTTCAAGACAATGCTACTTCAAATTGCTTCTGTTACTGAAAAATCAATGAAATTCCTGTCAAAAGATCAGACTTTTACAGAGAGTGGTTTGTATGAATTTGTGACTGCTGCTTTTTTGGACCTCTGAAAAATGTCTTGGGTGGCGAGTTTTGTATTAATGAAGAGATAGAAGTCATTGTGGAAAAAAGGCTATAAACATGACCAGGAAGCTCTAAGAATGTGGCATATGGAAACTACCAGCAAGGTGCACATGTTGTCAAAAATGTGTAAATAAGAATGGAAGTTGTGTAGAAAAGTAGTGTTTTTGACACATTGAGTTTTAGAAAGTCTCCTTTAAATTTCGTGGATTAAGGAATTTTTGTAAATATTAAAAATTTTTATTTCAGGTTTATATATAAATGGCTAAAGGTATCATGTTACATATGCATGGGAAATGTAATAAATATTATTTTTTAAAATTTGTAATTGTTACTTTCATTATATTGCTGAGGGTAGAAATGTGATGTGAGAGAGTTTGTGATGCAAGTGTTGTGTTTGTAGATGTTTGGTGTTGGTGATGCAAGTGTTGTGTTTGAAGATGTTTAATGTTCGTGATGCGAGTTTGGTTTTTTGGGGTTTGGGATGCAAGCGGTTTGTATGCGTTTGTGATGTTGGTGTATGAAGATGTTTGTGACGTGAGTATATGGTTTGTAGGTGTTTGTTTGTGATGCGAGTGTATGGTTTGTAGGTGTTTGTGACGTGAGTGTATGGTTTGTAGGTGTTTGTGACGTGAGTGTATGGTTTGTAGGTGTTTGTAACGTGTGCATTTTATGTTTTACCAAATGGTAGTGTGAGCTGCACTACTCACTTGAAACGTGTATGGTTTTAGTTTTCGATCTTCTTTAATGCCTATAGTGAGTTGACCCATATCACAGAACTGTTGTGTGATGAAAGGAGTTAGAGACCATACTAGTATTGAATGGAATTCCTTGTTGCCAAAGAAAGTCTGTCAGCATCAATGAAAGAAATCCAAGAATCTTAATTGGTATAATCTCGCTTTCTCATAGTGGTATTTAAAACTTTGGGCTCTTGAGCTAGAGTTCAACACTTTCTGCCTAATGTCATGCCTCTGCTTGGAGAGAAAGACAAAATGTACAGCACCTACATTGTCCAGATGTGCAAATAGGTTTCCAGCTTTATTGGGATCGGTGCCTGAAAAAACAAAACAGGAAGAAAATGGTGAGGAAAAGGCACAGAAAGGTGAAAATAAGGCAAAACACTCTAAATAGGAATCGGAATAAAAAAGGCTAATACGAAAATCTAGAATAACTCTACAAATACAGTTTAATAATTGTTGTTGTTGAAGTCTTAAAACTGTAACAACAATAACAAGAAGGTATTTTGACACAGTAGTCATGGCGGATTGGGATTTCACACCTAGCCAGAAGTGAAAATGGCAAAGTAGAAAAGTCGTGTATGCCTAGATATAAAAGAAATGTACGTAGAAAGAACTTGTGAATGTTGAAAATATTTTAACAAAAAGTTAAAAACAATAAAACCCCAATTTTGCGGTGTTTTTGGAGATGTTTTTCCAAGTTTAAGGGAAAAATATTTGTGAATTTCTTAACAAACACTTTCAGAAAATCAAATAAGATAATAGAAATGCTACACCACATTTATAAGTTTGTGTATTTCATCCTCTTTACCTACATAACCATTGTCATCTTTTTTTAAACGTTTTGAGCAAACAATGTAACCATTGGTGATCTAACTGGACTGGGAGCGCAATTGTTTATGACTCAAATATTACTGTATTGATCAAACTAAAATGGAAATATGATTTAAAACAGTTGATTGTGGGAAAGTACTGAAATCACAGGATTCTTAAAGTCAAAGATATTAAAGGAAAGAAAAATAAATTTGTGCGAGCTGAGAGTATGCACAAAACTAATGCTGTGTTAAATTATTCTTAGTTGATGTAGTTACAGAAGAGATCTGTCAGATATATTGTGCTTAATTATGCAATGTTTTGAGGATACACATTATCAGAAGGAACAGCTTAAATTGCATGATGGAATTTATATTAATTTTCAAAAGTAAATAATGTTGAAATGTATTTAGAAAATACTGTTTTAAAGAACTCTCCTGTGAAATGGTTGGGTGGAAAGCAAGCAGAAATGTGACTACCATTGGTTTATTTCTGGATCTGAAATAGATTGAAATGATTTTGTTCTTCTTCAACTGAAGAAAATGAAGATGAACGTTCTTCAAGACCATCATCTCAAGAAAAAGGTGATATGCCGCACATACCATTGAAACTAATATCAGAAGGCAAGACTGCACTCCCAAGTAAAGCGAGACATACTGGAATATATACCTGGAGAGATGGCTCAGGGCATCAACTGATGTCACTGCAGTCCCGCAGAACAGGAGATTCTAGGTTCCAGTCCCGACGGTGGCAGGATTTTCGACACTAGCTCGTCAGCTGGGTCTAATTCAGTTGCTGTCTTGAGAATTCTAGAAGCTGGCTGCTCTGATTGGTAGTTTTCTGTGGTTTCTCCGATCAACACCAGGCGAATGCCGGAGCAGTACCCTAACAAACGACAACAGGCACGCGATCTTTCCTACCTCTTTCTTGTCCTATTCCTTACTTACACTTACACTAACATGCACTATACTACCACACATGCTGGGAGACCAGTCAGGAGCTTAGAACTTGTCCCAGCTGGGGCGGTGCCCCGCTGGCAGGAGACACCTGGTTGGGGAAAACCCCGCTACCCCACGGTAGGTCGGCGCCAGATCTCGTCATCCAGCTCCCAAGAAAAAACATCCTCTACACTTACAGGACTAATGACCTCTGTAGTTGACATGCCCGGAATCCCAACCAACCAACCGTGAATATATTGCATAGTAAAATATTTATTTTGAAATTCTCTGACATCATTTATTTGAAAATTCGTATAGTTTATTTTATACTTGTATTATTTTGAATGTGTGAAGGTCCTAACCCAGGAAAATACATTATATATTACTTTTGTAATATTTTCAGAAACTGTCTTTGCTGACACTTTACCAATGATTTTTTAAGGGGAATGTGTATACAGGCAAATTTTTCTCCTTTTTGTGTGTGTCCATTTCAAAAGGCACTCTATTTAATAAACTGAAATTTTTGTTACTGTAAATTTTCTCTTTAACTTACATTCATTTGTGAAAAATCAAAAATCAAACAATCAACGTCCATTCAAGAGAAGGGACTTCTGTAGTGGGATTCTGTCAAAACTTGATTTCACCCTCGACCTAGAAATTTGTTTACTGTGAAGATCTGTGTGCTTGTGAGAGATATTCATTCAGAGGTGTTTCATTGGATAACATTAGTGCAATTGAAACAATGTGTTCAATTAGTTTCAAAATTATTTAAACTCTTCAATTGTTTCTTCGTGTTTACATGAATGTGGGAGGAAAAAATCTTTTTGAGAAAACTGCATAGATAAACATATTCTTGCATAATATTATAATATATATAATAAGGCGTAGCCACAATGTGTAACATTTTGAAAAAACCTGTCAAAAAGGCTTGTATGATCTCATGCACCCAAAACTAGCTCTAATATTATGTATTTATTGATATTCAAAAACAAAAAAATGGTGTTTTATTTCAACATTAATGTTCATATTCCTCCTAAACATCTTCAATGTGTTAATGAAATGAGAATTTGAACAAATCTGAAATGTTTCAGTGATTGCAAACTGCTTTTATATGATAAGTTCTTGTTAGGCTTATGTAGCTTGGATAGAGTATTATGTTTCACATTGTACTGAATTGAAGATTCATGGAATTGTGCAGTTCAAAGTGAGAGTTATTTAATCTGCAGTGAAAATCTTATAGTTTCAAAGTGCTGAACACTATTTTATATGCATTTCACTGTGTTGTTGATGTATTTTCTAATGACTATTTTATTGGTTTCAGATTACTAGAACCAGAAACAAATGGAAATTCCACCTTAAGGATGGAATTATGAACTTAAATGGGAAAGATTTTGTTTTCCAAAGAGCTGGTGGAGACGCAGAATGGTGAATCCAAAATTGAATTTCTATAACTTCCTAGTGAGACTTTTTATTAGATGTTTATCAGAGCTAATTGCTGCAGCAGTGACTTGAGTGAGTGAAGTAAATGATGGAGTGAAAGTTACCTTGGGGTGCTGTTTACTATAGTGAAAGAAGTTAATAAACAGAAATATTGAATTTGCTTGCAACAAAGTCAAGTGAAATATTTTCACAAGTTCTTACTGTGCAGTGTCTGTTAGCCAGCCTCTGATATGTTTGTTAGCCCTTAATGAATTAACAGCTCAGGAAAATACATGTGGTAAGTACCAAATTAAATACATGAGAGGAAATCAGTGTCATTTGTGGTGTTCCAGCCTCAAAAAGCTGAGCGCATTTACAGCATTTTCCTTGATCAACTGTGGAAACTTTGAATGAGAGGGCTGGGAGGTTGTGATTTAAAGTTTTTGTTTCCCTGAAGAGCTCAGTTATGGATGAGCTCTGTTAAAGGGTAGGCAGTTTTATGCCAAATCATATGTCTAGTGTTCAGAGGTTACTCTGAGAAGCCAAGGCCACAAGTTAAGTACGATAATGAAATTCTAAAGAGCAGTTTTCATACATATATATTGTACAGTTGGATAAAAGAGTTGTATTTCTTTCTTGTTAATTTAGAAAACCTTACTTTTTCCTGAATGTTCTGCATTTTAAAATTTCTTGAATTATTTAATATGTATTCATTTTCTTCTTTTGGGAGTACTGTATTGATCATTTTGTGTGGAAAGAGTTTTTGACAAATGGTGATTTTGAACCTGCAAATTAAAAAAAAAATAATAATAAAAAAACTGCAAGAAAAATGTTTAAGTTGGTGAATTTTATTCTTTTACTTAAGTGAATGCTAGGAGAGCTGGGTGCTCAATTAGATCACACATCATGCTGAATTTGTCAGGTTCACATTTTACTTGCTTGTTGAAGAGTGTTGAGTGTTTATGATTACATTTTTTGCTGTATTTGTTTTGATTTTAAATCTTATACCTGTATGGCTCAAGCTTACAGCACAGACTTATTGTTCTCAGGAATTTGCCAATGAGAATGGAGTAAATTTGTCATGTTACTTAAGTGTGATTAAGTGCTGTAGGATTACATCAATTCCTTTCAAAATTTTCATGTAAAGTGAAGATTGCAAAAGTATTCTGTTTCCTATATGTCATTCTGCTTAAGAGTTCAGTAATAAGTGACTGAAGCCTTTATATTTGGTGTACAATTTGTTTTGTTGTCCGTTATGTATAAAGTCAATTATATCTTACTATGATTGTCATTTATTAAATAATTGACCATGATCTTCTCTTTTTATTATTAATTTTTTTCAGTAATCCTTTTGACCAAATAATTTTGGGAATCTTCAAAAACACTATTGATGCAACACATAAGGATGCTGAGTATTGTGTCATCTTTATTAAAAATTTGGCGTTATTCTATTATAATTCTGTCTCCTCATATCTCTAGGTAATGTTACTACAATATAAGCCTTGGAAATAACATGATTGTCTTCTAGTGCTATTCAACACGTTTATCATAAATAAACTGCTTTAATTCCATTTAATGCCATTGGCAATGTTTTTGAACATTTTTATTTCCTGTTTTCCAACAGACATTTTAGTTAAGAAATTTATTAAATTAAATAATCTTCTTCCTTTTTGGTTGCTTGTATCATTTGTTAATTTGTTTCATTTAGATAAGCTGTAAGTATAAACAAATATATTGAAGTAATTAATTTTTCAGGAATAATATTTCATTACAATCTATAGTAAATTCTTGATTATTTAAAAAAAAATTATAAACAAGCAATCGCCCAAGGATACATAATATAATACATCAGTAACGATTATTTACAACAATTTTTTTTACAATGAAATTTCAAGGTATTTCATTCTCGCATCACATACTCGTAATGAAAAATCCTTTAACAATGTATACGATGTAATTGTATATTTGAGTATATATCTAAATTTAATTCATTTATTGACTTCCACAGTCTTCGTAGCAGTGCATAATACAATTGATTTACCTTGGTAAAAGAAATTTACTTGGTCACTATTTCTCAAACTCATTTTTGGAACTTCCTGTTGAAGTTTAGCAAGTAGATACTTAGTCTATTTTATTATCAACCAAATTAAATAAACAATTTCTCATCATTGAAATTTCTGGGAGATAATAATGAGCTAACGTTCATAATGGTAGCTCCTTGACTCTTAATTGTGGCTTATTCTGGGAGAGGGTAGTTTCTGTTTCCATGTGACAAAGTTTAGAAATTTATGTGAATGTTTTCAGGTTTTTAATATTATTTTCATAAATTGAAGACCACACAGACAAAACTTACATTAAAATTGGTCTAACCAATTTCAGATACAGTTTGGAATGATTTCGGATTTTTAAAATCCCTAGTCATTCATTTTATAAAGCTCAGCATGCGATTTGCTTTTGAAATTATTTCATATATGTAATGGGAAAATTTAAGTTCAGGATCAAAAAGAACTCAAAGATTTTTTATCAGTGTGACCACATCAAGGTTCTGACCATCAATGGAATAAAGTTGATTCCTTCTAGAATGAAGTTGAAACCTTTTGTTTCAAAACATTCAAATTTAATTTATTTATGCTACATCATGAAGTCAGAAGATCTAAGTTGTGTTGAATACTGTTAGCGATATTATTTATTTCAGAGTTTAATTTAAATCGTCAGTGTGCATTAAAAATGAACAGGTTTTGAGTATATCTCTCAGATCATTAAGAAATATGAGTAGTAGTGTTGCCTATATATGAACCCCCTGATGTTACCGTAAAGTCTTTCAACACAAATTATTTAAAATTTTGGAATCTATGTAACATAATTTTTTTTATCAGTTTAGGAAATTTCCATGAATCTCTAAATTGTAAAGTTTATCTCGCAATATTTTTGATTGAGTCAAATGGTTTTGTTCGTAACTTAGCTTATTGATTGTTTGTAATGATAGCTTGAAATAATTTCAGTTTGGTGCTCAGTTTTGAATTAGGTCTATAATTTATCACGTTACAATAATCTCCAGATGTGAAGATGGAACTCCTTTTCCAAATTGATGGAAATGAACACTAAAATAAATTTTGAAAAATGATGTTGTGATAGGAGTTAGATTAGTTTTACAGTTTTGATATGGTTAAGTTTAATTAATGGTTTTCCATCTGGCAATGGGCTCATTTTGGCATATAAATTACCAATTTGTGAAAAAATATCAAGCGGAGTTATTTTCATATGGGATACATGAATTAGAGTGGTCATCTATATTTCCAGTTTTAACATAGTATTGTCTGTCATCAGTATATGCTGACCTGCATCATTTGTAAACTTCCAAAGTGATTGAATATCATAATTAATGTAATATTCAATATCATCTATATGCAAGGCGTAATCTTTGCTTACTCTTGATGTATATCTTTGAATAGGCATCAGAAAACATTTTATTATCTTGATTCTCACCAGTTGATTTATAAATAGAATGCACTTTAGATTTTTTATTCAACAATATCTATAATTCAGTGAATACCAAGGAAGATAAGAATTGTCAATAATAATATTTTTTGGAACATGATTTTCTATTATTTCATTTCATTTTGTAGTAAAAATAAGATTGTGATGATTCAAGTGAATTTTATCCAAAATAGGGTAACCAGTCAAAACTTATTTCCTCATTTATTTTTTCGTAAATTTGAAATTTTTGAAAATTATACTTTATATCCTGAGAATCGAGAGTAGTTAATTTTTTGCTCAAAGAAAATAAAACATCCAAAGTTGGATCACGTGGAAGAAATGAACAATCTGCTTTGTTAATTCTACAATTTTCATCATGGGTAAATATTAAGTCTAATGTTCCATCATAAATAATAAAAACATTGTTTTGAAATAAATTTTAATACTCCATTGAATTTTTAATTAGCGAAGTCAATATAAATTCATATTTTGAAACATTAGATATATAGCATGCAGATATACTAGTCTTCAGTTACTAGATGCATGTGGCATCTTACTAATATGCACGTGGCAAATTAAAATCAGCAATAAGCCTTTCGATATAATTCAAAATTCTGGTCAAGAGATTGTGTAACTTGCATATACATTTAAAGGTGAGTTTGGAGGAATGTATATTGCATTAACTGAATTTGAAGAGCCATTTTTGATGTATATAAAAAATTGTTCTACATTTATGTATGTTGACTATAATTCTACACTATTAAATCTGCTATGAACTGCCACCACCTCTCAAACTCTGGATGAACTCTGTCAAGTCGATACACGTAATGAGGAAGGGCAAATTCTTTGGTGGAGATTTCTTCATGCAACTATGACTCTGTGAACACTTATAATATATTTGCTTGCTCAAGTGAGGGTGTTGATTTGTTGAATGTTGATAATTTTGTTTGTAAACCACGGTTTGGAACAGTACAGAAGGTTTGAGTGAGGCTTTAGCTACAGCTTTGGAAAATGAGTTATTAATAGACATTGTATTTTTGGACTCAAAAGTTGGACATTAGGTGCCTAAAATAGGCTCACAATCCTAGAGAGGTGATGATAGTTTGAATAATATTAGAGGTGGTATGGGATAATTTCCACATTCTGATCCCTGCAAGTTAAGTTTTTGTTAAAACGTGTTTGGGAACATGTAAGTATGAAATCATAATTTTAGATAGTATATATGTTTATTAAGACTATATACATATTAGAATCTGGTACAGTAAATTCTGTCTAAACCGGAACCTCTACAATCCGGAAACCTACCTTACCTGGAAAAATTTCTTCGTTCCGGAAGTTAAATGGCATTTTACACAACACAACGCCAATGCGGAAACTGAAGAGTTTTTGATGGTCTGCAGCGAAAGAAAACCATATAAAACGGAATCTCTGTGAATTTAATGCAATTAACCTTAAACTTCCTGCCCTTATGAAACCTCCCAAAAATCCGGTCCTTCCTTGGAAACTTCTCCGTCCTCTGATAGACCTCAGCTTGTCCAACCTCCTTAAATGAATGCGCTTACAACGTATCTGAAACTCTTAAATGAGTTGAGAGCAACTCCTGATCACATTTTCTTGTACGCTGACGGCTTTGTCGTACGTGACTGGCATGTGCGTTCTACTGTGGAACGGCCACGCGCCCATTCAAAATTCACCCGTACTGTAGCTGTATTATTCTCTGCCGAGAAGTTCGCTGTACTGCAAGTCCTGAAATATATAGAATCATGTGCGTTAGGACGAGTAGTTATATGCAGATATTCCGGAAGTGCACTCCAGTCGCTTTTAACTCTTTCTCCCTCGGATCACTTTACTACAACTATACATCTGTTTCACCTGTTCAGCTTGTCTGTTGTCTCGCCATTATGTCCTAGTACTTTGAGTACCGGGTCATATGGAAATCGTACGCAATAAGCTAGCCGATCAAGCCGCGATAACAGCTACTCGGACGTCATGAATTAACATTCCTTATTCAGTGCATGCACAATACAACCTTTAAATTGTGGACCGTTAAAAATTCTGTAAATCCCTGGTATTCCTCGTGCTGTGCTGCAAGGCACGAGTAAGTAATAATAATAACACAATAATAATAATAACAACGCAATAATAATAATAATAACACAATAACAACACAATAATAACACAATAATAATAACACAATAATAATAATAATAATAATAATAATAATAATAATAATAATAATAATAATAATAATAACTACACACTAATAATAATATATTAATAATAACTACACAATAATAATATATTAATAATAAATTTGAGTCACATATACAATTTCAATCGTGTATGACGAGTCAGATATGATGTATGCAGGTGCCCAAGTCTTCCTGGGCTCCAGATTTTTAGCTTTCTCTTACTACACACCATTGTGAGCAAAGGTAAAAGCAGTATTTTAATATAAGAAATGTTCACATGAATGTGAAAGAACTGGAAGCGACATTCAATTTTGATTTTGAATACACTGCTAACAATTTAACAATTTTTTCCCCTCCACCTCTCTAATGTCGAGCAAAAGGGAGCTCAAGAAGACGTGGACCGGGAACGGTAGTTTAGTGCACCAACTGATGTCAATGCAGCGCCTCTGACCGGGAGGTCGTAGGTTCGAGTCCTGACGGCGTGGACTTTGGCGACTGTTGACGCGCCCTATAAGCTAAATCAATCATCAATCAATCGGCACTTTCACCATTATATATCGGCACTTTCACCGACATATATCGCTGCCTCCCACCGGTTGCAACCTTAGGGCCTTGGGCGGCCAAATTAAATTTTTCGGCTTCCAACATCACGAAAACAATCTAGCTTCACAAAGGGTAAATAAAATCTAATCTCCTTTCCATGTTCTGCAGTTGCTTGAAATGATACCAGCCTAGAGAACATGGAAGTTTGTATTAGGGACTGGAAAAAAGACTTAATATTTGTGTTTCAGGTTATTAGAAAACTGGATCTCACTAGGTTATGTGTTGACAATGACCCGTTATATTTTGTAATTCAATGTTTTATGAGGTGTTTCAAATGACCGAAGTTTCATTTAGATCCCCGATTCATGCAACCGTGAGATTTCCTTGACAGAATCAGTGCCCGCGAAGTCACTTTCATTTATCCATTTTTGAGTTGTCATAGTCGGATTTGTTCTAACGTTGACTCCCTCGAGGGAGAAATATTTGCCTTCTGGTAGGATTTTGTCACGCTGGACAAGAAACTATGGTTTCCTCCTCCGCAGAAGAATCCTTGTATTGTCATTTTAATATCCAGCGTTCTGCCCAGGACCCCTCTAAAAACTAAGTGATGCTACAAGACATACTTTCTCGCATTATTTCTAATTTTGAAAACTTCATAGCTCCTAACAAAAAAAATGTGGGAAAATAATTGTTTAAAAATTGCCTGTATTTCACGTGAAAATTACTCAAATCATTTGAAAAGTGTACATGGCCATATTTCAAGATCAGACTTTGAGCAACAAATATTGAGAGAAAAATCTCTTAAATTAGCTTACATGTATAGCGGACAAATTTTGAACTTTTACCTTTATGGAAAAATCGGGGATGCAGCGAAAATGAGGCAGACACCCTTTTAAAAGGTTCTTTATGCTAGCCGAGAACAAAGGTAAATAAAAATAATATGGAGCTAATTTTGAGATAATTTGGAAAATGTTATTGAGGCTTCATGTAAAGAACCATCCAAAATCCAAATATCCACTTCAAACTCGCTGGGCCTTGAGTTCGTTTAGATGGATTGGGGAATATCAATTTTGGAGAAAATCGTTTAGGTGCTAGCGTTGTCCTCGACGGACGGACGGACGGACAGACAGACGGACGTTTTGCCGTCAATTGTTTTTTTCAGTATCAAGGCTCACAAAACATGGATTCTGACTACACAGTGTTTTAGAGGAAATAATTTACTAGATATAGGAAGAAGATGTATCTACTTTTACGTCACAGCAGTAGAAAGGTCGCCGATTACTAACCTCTTCTTACGATGGGAGATAGAAAAGTAAAAAGAAAAATCAGAGTTATATCCAAACGTATAGAGTATGTAACAAAGGAGTTCTTCTCAGAGACACGACAGAGATAATACATACTTTAATTCTGATGTAATGGTGCCCTCCGTGACCTTTGATAAGTAACGAAGACCCAGGCTGCTCTTGTTTCCTGAAGACAAAATTCAGTATCCAATATAATATGTATCAAGAGTTGATGTGATGAGAATGTAGTTCAAGGTACACTGTCGTTTCGTCTCATGCACGTTTCCTCTCCAAGTTCTCAGAAACACTTCAAATTTGAATATTATGAAGCTTCGGTAATGATAGATGATCTGGAGCAATTGGAGGAGGGATATGTTGGAGTGAAGAGAAGAGCCCAAAATGCAAAAGTGAAGGAGAGAACACTGCGAATGTTTACCAAGAGGAACCTGCCACTTGAAACAGAGAACTTAAGCAGAATCTCTAGAATTCAGAACTGAATATTTAGTGTTTCGAGGCGCGTCAACTAGTATGGCCTTTAGTCTTGTAAATGTAGTGCCCTTTTTATACTAGGAGGTGGAGGATTTGTCGTCTGTTACGGATTTGCTTTTCAGCTAGGTCGAATTCAGTCGCTGTCTGGAGGAGAATTCTAGCGGCCGGCTGCTCTGATCGGTAGTTTTTCGTGGTTTCTCCAATCAACACCTGGCGAATGCCGGAGCAGTACCCTACCAAACGGGCCACGGACCGCGCGCGATCTGTCCTTCCTCTTCCTTGTCCTATCCTCTCCCCTTACACACATACTTACACTAACATGCACTACACCACCGCATATTCCGGGAGACCGGTCGGGAGCTTAGAGCTTGTCTCGGCTGGGGCGGTGCCCCGCTGGTGGGAGAGTCCTTGTTAGGGTGAAACCCCACTAGCCGACGGTAGGTCGGCGCCGGATCTCGCCATCCAGCGGGGGAAGATCACCGCCATCTCCCGCGAAAAAACATGCACTACACTAACGGGACTAATGACCAAAGCAGTTGACGCGCCAGGAAACACGAAAAAAATCAATCAATCAATCTTCTGTTACGTGAGTTCCAGCGCCGACCTACACGTCAACTTGCGGGTGTTTCCCTTCTCTAGGTGTCGTCCCCCAGCGGGGCTCTGTCCCAGCTGAGACAAGCTTTAGGCTTCAGACGGTCTCTCGACATACGTGGCAACGTAGTGCATGTAAGTGTGTGTCCGGGGAGAGGAGGGTCCAAATCTAGGAAGGAAGTATCGCGTACGGTCTGTAGCCCGTTTCTTGGCTATCTGCTCCGTCCTTCGCTTGGCACTGATAGAATCGCTAGTGATCGTAACAACCAACCTCTATAATTCTCCTCTACACAGTGGTTGAATTCGACTCTCCAATGTAACTAGTGTCGAAAATACCTCATCGAAGGTATCCGTGATAGTAGAACAGACTTTTTTTCAAAAATGAGTCACGATGGACTAGGATTTTTCTACTTTCTGCCCCTTTCTTCTTTACTGTGCTTCCATAACTCTCATTCTGGCCCAATGTTTCTCTTTCCTCTCCAAATGCCCCTGTCTCCTTTTTAGGTTTGTCCTCAAGTTTCGTGCTCATTGAAGCCCACTCAGTAACATCTGCTGGCCTAATTTTGAGCCCAAGTCGTTTCGAACTTCTTTAAACCACGTCCCCGGCCATTTGATTTGAATGAAACGAGCGCGATTTCGCATCTGCCGGAGCGTCATGAGGGCGCGTCCATCTGTTTTAATACCCCATCGAAGGTCTCCGTGATAGTAACACAGATTTTTTTTCTTTTCAAATGAGCTACGATGGACTAGGCTTTTTCTACTTTCTGCTCCTTTCTTCTTTACTGTGCTTCCATAACTCTCATTCTGGCCCAATGTTTCTCTTTCCTCTCCAAATGCCCCTGTCTCCTTTTTAGGTTTGTCCTCAAGTTTCGTGCTTATTGAAGCCCACTCAGTAACATCTGCTGGGCTAATTTTGAGCTCCCCCAAATCGTTTCGAACTTCTTTAAACCACGTCCCCGGCCATTTGATTTGAATGGAACGAGCTCGATTTCGCATCTGCCGGAGCGTCATGAGGGCGCGTCCATCTGTTTGAATACCCCATCGAAGGTCTCCGCGATAGTAACACAGATTTTTTTTCTTTTCAAATGAGCCACGATGGACTAGGCTTTTTTAGTTTCGGACCCTTTCTTCTTTACTGTGCTTCCATAACTCTCATTCTGGCCCAATGTTTCTCTTTCCTCAGTAAAAAATGCCCCTGTCTCCTTTTTAGGTTTGTCCTCAAGTTTCGTGCTTATTGAAGCCCACTCAGTAACATCTGCTGGCCTAATTTTGAGCTCCTCCAAATCGTTTCGGACTTCTTTAAACCACGTCCCCGGCCATTTGATTTGAATGGAACGAGCGCGATTTCGCATCTGCCGGAGCGTCATGAGGGCGCGTCCATCTGTTTGAATACCCCATCGAAGGTCTCCGTGATAGTAACACAGATTTTTTTTCTTTTCAAATGAGCGACGATGGACTAGGCTTTTTTAGTTTCGGACCCTTTCTTCTTTACTGTGCTTCCATAACTCTCATTCTGGCCCAATGTTTCTCTTTCCTCAGTAAAAAATGCCCCTGTCTCCTTTTTAGGTTTGTCCTCAAGTTTCGTGCTCATTGGAGCCCACTCAGTAACATCTGCTGGCCTAATTTTGAGCTCCCCCAAATCGTTTCGAACTTCTTTAAACCACGTCCCCGGCCAATTGATTTGAATGGAACGAGCGCGATTTCCCATCTGCCGGAGCGTCATGAGGGCGCGTCCATCTGTTTGAATACCGTTGCAGGGCGGGGCAGGAGGGGGCAAGGGAGTGAGTGAGTGAGTGAGTGGGCGGGCGCGTACATGAACGAGGGCGTGCGTACGCGGCATGGTGTGCCAGGGGTGGGGAGGGGGCGGGGCGGGGCGGTGCGTGAGGCGGCGGGAGATCGATAAGCGCGCGTCGGCCGCTCCACCTGTGGCCCGGGACGGGACGGCGCCGGGCGCCGGGCACCAGGCGCCGCTCGAGGCGGCCGTTTGCGACTCGTCCGCCGACATGTTGGCAGCGGCGGAACCAGCCCATCATTTTGGGGGGCGGGGGACACCACGGATTTTTGTTAAATAATAAACATACTTGTTATTAAATTGTGTATTATTTTATGGTTTACTGGTTCATTGCTGTGTGTTTACGGACCTCAAACAATACAAGTAACGGTATTATTAATACCCTTGCGGGCCTTTCTAATTCTTTATGCCCTTGGGCCTTTTGAATACTTTATAGCCCGCTCTAATACCAACACAACACATATAACATTTTTATGAATTTGGTTTATTAAAGTTACGATGCAAGCAAATACAATAAATAAATGGCATAATGTTCAAATAAGTAAAATAACTCTTTAAAAATCTTATTTTGCTTAATTGATATGAAAATTGCAATTTTGGAATGTTCTCGTGAATATACAATTGCCACCAGTCACTCGTATTTCAATGTTACGTATCACCTCTTTTTAATATTTATTTATTTATTTATTTAGGGACCTAGCATGTGCTTTCCGAGTAGCAGTACTACTCTTAGTAATAAGATGTATAAGGAACATCAGCTAACATCCACGAAATGTAATTTTTTTGGTATTATGACATATTCTAAGTAACTTTTGGTAATAGAAGCAAGTAACCTAAAAGTACTGTTTCATCAACGCCATTTACACTGTTATTCACGCTGTTATATAACTCTCAAATACAGCATAAACATTTTCATATATTTTTCGAGATTTGACTGGAAACCGCTGTCCGTAGTTCTGTTAGTTCTAATATTCTTTAATTTTGTACGAACAAATCAATTCAATAACAATTATGCAATAGGAATTAGATACACACTGTTTTGTTTATCTGACGCCATATTGACAAATGACTAATACAATGCATATTTTCACTTCAGACACAAGAAAAACTATAAAATGTTTCGAATTCTCGTTTACTTCAGCAACGACCTAGTAAACCAGAAAGTTTTGTAGGCACCACGGGTCTTACTAAATGTTTTTGCCCCTCAGGCGACTTCCAACTACTCGGGCCAGAGGCCCACGGGTTTGGAAGTCACCCTTGGGGCAAAAACATCTACTTAACGCCCTTGATACATAAATAACTATTTGTAGTATATGCGATACTATATAATGCAGTAAACCATCATTAACATGAATCCCAACGGACCGAAATAATCGGATTTCGTGTTATAAAAATTCATATTATCCGAGTATTATAAATGTCCATATTACCATAATCCCTTGCCGGGACCGAAATTTTGTTCGTGTTACGGCGAAATTCATGTTAAGCGAGTTCGTGCTAACGATAGTTCACTGTATTATTTATAAATAATTAAATATTTTTAACAAATTTGTCAATCAATTTTGCCAAATAAAGGTAGGCAACAAAAAATTTAGGTGTTTTTTTGGGGGGCTCTCCCCTGAATCCGCCACTGCATGTTTGGTCCCACGCGTGGCTACTCGTGCTTATTTTCCTAATACTACAGTTATAACATCGACCTAACGCAACCTAACGCAGAGAAGCCACTCTTGACATCCGTTAAGGTCATAACAGTCCGCCGGCCGTTAAGAACAATTGAAAGTAAGTAGTTGAAGCTAAAGAATGGCGGATGATTACACTCATTCCAAGAGATGGTATTTTATGTTTATATGGTTTTTCTCACAACAAAATGATATTGAACCACACGTGACCGATGACACAAATAACTCGGTTGATTATATACCTCAGGTATCATCTCTATTGATTGATTTTTTCGTGTTTCCGGGCGCGTCCACTGCTTTGGTCATTAGTCCCGTTAGTGTTGTGCATGTTTTCTTCGCGGGAGATGGCGGTGATCTTCCCCCGCTGGATGGCGAGATCCGGCGCTGACCCACCGTCGGCTAGTGGGGTTTCCCCCTAACCAGGACTCCCACCAGCGGGGCACCGCCCCAGCCGGGTCAAGCTCTAAGCTCCCGACCGGTCTCCCGGAATATGTGCTAGTGTAGTGCATGTCAGTGTAAGTGTATGTGTATGTGTAAGAGGAGAGGATAGGACAAGGAAGAGGAAGGAAACATCGCGCGCGGTCCGTGGCCCGTTTAGTAGGGTACTGCTCCGGCATTCGCCTGGTGTTGACCGGAGAAACCACGGAAAACTACCGATAAGAGCTGCCGGCTGCTAGAATTCTCCTCCAGACAGCGACTGACCTAACTGAAAAGCTAGTGTGGAAAATCCTGCCGCCGTCGGGTCTGGAACTTAGGACTTCCCTATGAGAGGCGCTGCAGTGACATCAGTTGATGCACTGAGCTACCGCTCCGGGTATCACCTCTATTGCAGCGGCGTCTGTTATTTACTGTTTGTAGATCTAGCGACGTCAAAAGTTATTACAGAACACGCCCCGCCCTCTTTACCGACCTCCGCTTTAACTGGCTGCCATGAATTAGAATCCAGGACGTTTCGCATCTGTCGTTTCATACCGCTTTCACAAATAAGGAAGCGAGAAATCCACGATTATTTCGTGGTACCGTACAGTGTTAAGGCCCATTCACAATGCAAACATAAGCATAAGCATGGCGTTAACATAAAAGTTAGGACTACGTCTACAAGTGGACTCATTCACAATGCGTTCGCATAAGCATAACACGTAAGACGTTAACTTAAGAGCTTGCAAGCTTCAAGCTTCTGTGCTTATGCTTATGTCAGACATAAGGAATGAGCCAATCACAGTTCGTTAACTCAAAATCGAGTATCGAAGTCGATCGTGTCGATTCGTGTGCTGCGTCTCATAGCCAATAGAAACTCTTATTTTGCCTGTGTTTATGTTCGACATTGTGAATACGCCAACTCTTCGCTTGTGTTAATGTCTATGTCTATGTGTTATGCTTATGTTTGTGATTGCATTGTGAATGGGCCTTTAGAGTACATGCGTAGAATAGTCCTGTGCTCAATGTGAGATTTAATGGCCGGTGTAGTACGTGTGTACATAAACGCTCTGAAGGTATATAGCCAAGTTATCTTCACCCCACTTCGGAAGTCGTAATAAGACCTTCAAGAGATACTCGACACATTAACTGCACAGAGGCCATGAAAGTGGGTGGTTACGGAAAAGGCAATGAGATAGGATTCGTAACATCATCTTATCCTAAACATATACATACCTGCACTACTAAAAGTGCAAATAAAACAAAATACTGGAGCCTACTGTAACACATGCTAGGTTTTTTTCCCTACGAAGGGCGTTCTCCTAGGCTACGTTTTGTTATTACACATACTCGTATTATCATAAAGGAAGCTGTATTCTTTTAAAATGATAATTGTTGAAACCATATTTCCTGAGTTCACCAATTAATGTAGCCAAATTTGTCTGACACCGAAGTCACCGCATTGAAAATAAATAATCACAGTGGCCCTTAAAATCAATGAATTTAATCAATCCAATTCAAATTAGAATTTTCAATCGTGTTCAATCAATTTCAATGAATTAATTAATACAATTTTATTCTATTGACATTGCGGACAACGGATGCGCTTTACCGAATTGTCATTGCTTTTTTAAAAAATACGATCAAGTGTGTGAATTATTGAAGTATATCGCAAGAATGTTTCTGAATCCGTATGAGAATATATAGACATAATACTGAAAGAAAAGAAATGCCATAGTCATATCTACCCGTGATTTTGTTTCTTGCTAACGTCTACTACGTGTCGGTGCGCCATATCTGCTGCTTAAAAGAATAATATCCAAAACCAATCATTCAGTGGTGAGGGACCAAATGCACCCCAACACCACTGCCTCTTGCCGAGGTGAAGAACATTGGAAGTTGTGAGTTGGAGATGTCGAATTAAAAGCATATGAAATGTGAGCATGTTGCTCCGGGGAAGCTTGTTACAATTTAGTGAACTAGTTTGTGAAAAGATGTTGTATCTTATTGAATATACTTTTTTTCATATGTATTAGTAATATCCATTACTCACAGAATTTAAAAGAAAACTTCACCCTCTGACCTTTTGAGACATCTTTGATTTCGTTAGATAGCCAGGAACTCGAAAAAATCCAAAAACAATGACACTGTTTCAATTTTGCCTGAAAAATGCATACATTTGATCGTGTTTTTCCATCTCTTGTCATACCCAGTGCGTCATTGCGTACGATACAGCTGACGTCATGCACCTGCGAGGTTCCAAGGAAGAGGCCGCGTGCCATTGACTATTTTCTATTCCGGTGTTGCGTTGCAGGACAGCAACTGTTTTGATATTCTTGGCAAGTAAAGAACTGTTCCATTGTGTATTGTAATGATTTACACGATCCCCGATAGTATGCGTTTGGATAATAAACAATTTGAAAACATTTACAGCAAAGGCGCCATAATAAAAAAACCGATTGGGGAAGAAAATAAAGTGAACCCGATACTTGTGCAAGTTTTGACCATAGATACTTGTGCAAGTTTTGACCATCCGGCTTTAATTTAGGAACATTTTAAAAGTTATCCCAGTAAAATCGCGTCAGGCAATAAGAAGTAATTGAAAATTTTGTATTTCGTATATTTGTGTTAAGGAGAATATTAATGGAGTCCATTGTTGGAGCGATGAAACGCTTATAAAGAAGAGGGTTTTTCGAATAATGCAAGAGAACGCGATAAGATATCAAATTCAGACTTTCGGGGGGAAAAAGAAGAAAATTAGCGGCATCATGCAAAATTTATCCCATTTAAATATCTTGACGGGAAGTATCAAAATTTTAATAAAACAAATAAATTAATTCAAGCAAAAGTTTAGCAAGAAGAAGCGATTAGCGAACAATTGCAGTGCGTTCCGTTTCACATCCAAAAACGGAAAATAGGGAAAATAAAAGGAATTTGACCAAAGGAAAACAAGAGGAAAACATCGAATTTTAGGAAATTGCCGGGAGAATTTTATTAAAACAAAAACGGAAATAAAGTGTTTCGGGAAACGTTAAAAATTAAATATTTTGTGAGAACCAAAGTGACGCGATCGTCAGTTATCAAGCGATCGGGAAAAGTGTTGAAGCAAAAATAACAATGCTAAGTTGGAAAAATTTTATCAGAACGTGCCTAGACTTGGTGAAGGCAAGACGTGTGTTCGCGTAGGCGATGTTTGGAATGTTTTTTAAAGTGCGGAAGTAATGGACAGAATTTGCAATAGTAACTGGGAATATTTCATGTAAATTATTTAATATTTCGTGAAAAGAATTTCATAAAAAAGGAGTTTTCGGAATTGCTGTGAGATTCGGCAACGCCCGTTGGACTCGCGAGAGCGGGCGATAATGAGCGTGGCCATATGAGAAATTTTGCAACGGTGGGGAGCGCGACGTTGCATTTACGATTAGTGGCGCGGAATTCAATTCGGGACTCAGAGATTTTCAAATAACTTGGAATATTTGTGAGAAAAGGTGGCAGCGTGAATTCCGACATGTTACGTGAACAGTGATGCGTACGCGAGTGTGTTCCGTAACTGGTGGCGACAACGGGAGGCGCTGTTGTGCGTGGATAATCGCACAAAACACCCGGATTCTTCGCGGAAGCAGCATCATACGTGAGCAAAAGTATTTTGACATTTGTTTTTTTTACGAAGTGAAGAACGCTCTGTCGAAGATCAAGTTATGTGATTAATAGATTTTTAATACGTAAATTTCGACAGAATGCATTCTGGGGTTTTAATCATATGTGTGAATGGCATTTGTTTTTTGTTTGTTGTAAATAATCTGTGTGAATGAGAAAGTATATGTCCATGTTTCGTGTATTGTGGGAAGAGAATTATCTATTTTTTGTTGTTTCTTTTGTTGCTGGGTTATGTCAATGTGTGCCGTCAGAGGCACCAGTGCTATTACAGCACTAGATATTGTGAATTGAAGGAAAATACGAGAAAAGAGGGAATTTGAATAAATTTCATGGCCACCTTTGGGGTCATGATTTGTAAAATCAATATGTGTTCGTAGTCATTCACGTAGCACTAGAACTGATCCACGCACGTGAGCGCAGTACCTTGCTCGCGTCTGTACAGACGCACCGCAGACCACGCCCAGGTGAGTCAAAAGGCCAGGTAAGCTAGCAGACGGGCAATTGTGAGTAGGAGAACGGGAAGATTATTATATGTGGCAACCCAACGCGAGGTTAGTGTTTGTTTGTTTATAAGAAGGGCTAGAGCAGGGCAATCTATTACAAGTAGTAGTTTAACGTGCCGGGCTTGTAGAAAGTATTACAAGTGGCCGCACAACGGTGGGCTCGGGCTAGGCCGGTGTACGGACACGCCGCCGCCGGCACCCGTTACAGCATCCATACACTCTGTTACTGTATAGCAGTATTCGTGAATACTGTTTTTTTGTAAAAATATTTATTTTAGCGTTATATGAGAGTATTTTATTTGTTATTATTGGGCAACGTGCCTGCTACTTTTTATAAAAAATACTTTTTCATATGGATTTGTTCAGTAGCATTTCTGTAGGCCATTACTTTTTATTCTTCACGGATTAAAATACTTTTATTTATTTATTTATTTTACGTCAAAAAAAACAGTTGAAACTGCGGATGACGTGCTATGGGGAGATGTGAATTCTGTGCACATTTTCAAAATTCTGTGATCCATACACTAAGTCATATACTACATGAATTTTGAAAATTAAAAAAAAAGCTCTCACGTAATAAAATATATTTTCAAGGATAAATAAGCAATAAATTTTGGGCTTTTATCCATGATGTCCTTCGTCAAGGAATAATACTTCCTGTCGCAACAACATGGAAACGATTAAAATACTGATGAAATACTGTTATAAAGAGTTTATTCTTCCAATTTAGTATCTAAAAGATTTCTATTTCTCTTGTATTTTGAAAATTCGTTGAAGGAATTTAAATTAGGAATGAGAGAAAGGTTGTACATGAGTACCGAGAGAATGGGACTCAGCAAAGGAATGATGTATTGGTACGTCACTATACTAAAGGAGCGACCTGTGACTGTCACATTTTCTTGTGAAATACTCTAGTTTATTTCGCTATAAAGCAGGTTTCCTGGAGCTCTAAAACGTGATCAGATAATAAACTGCTTTACTGCCTGACTACGTGCTAGGAATTCATAACTGGCAACGTTATTTCATTAAAAGTACAACCTTTGTGACCGCCTGACTCATCTGCGCTTGTTAGACTTAAGACATTTCCCTTCCTAATGCGATTGCATCTTTGTTTTAGTATTATAGTAATGAATAGATGTTTTACATGTACTTCGATTTCCTTATAAGGGAAGTCTCTTTTTAAAATTACCATTGCCAGAAACATATTTTCTCATTTCAACACTTTTTTTTAATCGTTCGATAAAGGTAGCGCAAAGTAGCAGTGTTGCATTTAATCATTTGTCATCAGGATAAAAGGATTGAATTCAGAAAATTGATCGGACTACGAGCACGCGGAGCAAAGTTTTCGTGATCGATGTTGGATAAAGTGAAAGATCATCTAAGTCTGACATCATGCAACACTTAGTTCTAACCCCTTTAACGCTGTTAAATTATTATTCAAGCAGCGCTCAGGCTCTACTCTGCATATTGAATAGTTATGAAGGTGAAATTTTCTTTGATGGCTCTCGAGGATATGTATGTATTCACGAGCACATAAATAAATAACAGTGACATTTTTAGGAGCGAATGATACCTAATGCAGTAAAAATACTTTGAAGGAGCTGTAGTTGAATTTTACTGTACGAAAATTATATTAGCATAGAATAATAATGAATGCATTTTACTTTCTCGTACACGTGGTGTAGACAAATTTTGTATTGCTGCAAAAAAATCGATCTGGGTATTTTGGCAGAAATAAACGTTTTTGGTATACCATGATACCGAAGATTTTTTTCTCTAACGTCTGTCTTACCGCCTGTCTCAGGGTAACACTAGTGATTGAAGTGTACACATGCTTTTTAAATTTTCGCCTTAACTCTCGCCTTCAACAGAAAGGGCCACCAATCAAACAATTGTTTTTGGAGTTAACGCGGTTGGAAATTTATTCCTTTCGATGTTTGTATTTCCGTGTACATTTTTTGAAGAACACTTAATTCGGAATGGTCCAATAGGCTGTTGTGGCACTGCAAATTCTAGAGAATGATTTATAGATTCCATCTTTTTATTATTTATGAAGAATTTTGTGAAGAATTTGAGATGCTCAAAAAAGTTTCCAGTTTTAGTGCTGCTAGATAATCACGCCTCTTATCTTCATATCGACATTTTGGATCACTGCAGCTTTTTGTTAAAAGCTATGTTTCTAAGCAAAGATCTAGATCTAATATGTCGAAAAAAGACAAAAGACAAATATGAGAGCTTCGAAAATGAGGAAGAGTGTTTATTCCTTGTTTTTGTTTGAATAATTTGAAACATCATAGGATGGAGAGAATAACTTGTAAGAAATGGGCTAATGTAAATTGTACTAAAATGCAGTAAATTATGTTTGTATTCACTGCCATTCGGAAGTTGAAAACAATGAAGATTAAATAAAAGTTAGTATATAAGTGAATCAGAATTTTAGAAACCTTTGTTATAACTCAATATAACGATATTCTAGTTTCTTTTACATGTGTCACAACGTGTCCCAGTTCTGTCACAACTTGCTCCGTAGAGGGGTAGGTTGTGATAAAGTGCACAGCTGCGTACAACTTTATATACATAATTAAAAACCTTATATAATTTAAATACAATTTTATGAAAATGTGTACAAAGAACCTTTCTATATGTTTAATTTATTATAAGTTTTAAATTATGGCCTGTAAACTTTCAAAAATTAAATAAATTAAAATTGTCACAACTAGCCCAGCTCGCCCCTAATCATGCGCCGGAGAACGGCGATTTTTCGCCAGAAAACTGTTATTATATTCTGACATAAAATATTCAATATTTACTACGACATGTTATTCATACGATGTAATCCAAATATTCTCTTCTCTTTGTATTCTCTTTGTAATTAAAAACATTTGTGTAATTTTTTAAAAACAAACAAAGGAATACACAAAAATGATGTTTATGTCGTCTTATACAGTGCATTTAGGACTATCCCTACAAAACTATTGTAGAAAAGCGGCTATCTTCAGTATTGTAGTTGTAACAAGGAGGTGAAAAAATCAGTCTTTCGTAATTTAAATAAATTCAGAGATAACACTGAAAATTGGACCTATGCAATTTTTAACTGTATTTTCACTCTTTTCTTACAAGTGATTTAAAAAAATCTGGAGCCATTTTGAGAAAATTTTGAAAATGTTATAGAGGCGTGATGTAAAGTACCCCCAAAATTTAGAGAACGCTTTTCAAAATCGCAGATCTTTGAGTCATGTCAGATCGATTGTGGAATATTCATTTGAGAATAATCCTACGAAGTTATAAGTGTTGTTCACGAACGGACACACAGTCGGAGGGATGTTTCGTCGTAAAGTCATTTTTCGGTTTCAAGAACCATAATTCGTGTAATCTGATTACACAACGAGATAGAGGAATTAATTTACTACATATTTCCTCAAACACAAACCTTCTTCTACAATCCAGTGCAGTTATAACTTTCTGCGTCAACATGTGGCAGCACAGCAGTTGCTTAAAAATGGCTAACATCGATATTCTTATGAGTAAGCGTAGTGTGGTTAAATTCTTGAATGCAGAAGGTGAAATGTCCATTCTTATTCATTAAAGACTGAAAAATGTGAACGATGGTATAACAGTGAATGTCAGCACTGTTAGACAATGGGTTCGTCGCTGCAATGAAGCTGAAGGGCAAACATCGTTAGCTGATGAAAAGTGGAGCGGCAAGTCGGTGACTGAAGTCACACCACGCAACGTTCAGCAAGTCGATGACATCATTCGTGGCTGCAGATAAATGGACTGTAGATAAATCGCGATGCATAAACGCATATACATCTGCGTCGAGTGGTTGCAGATAAATTGTGTAGCATTATCTCCCTCAATTCACCTGCAGTCATCCAACGATCATCACGATGGATGTCTTCCAGCGTCACCGAGCGGTTACTCGTTTAGCTTCGTTACAGCTACGAACTCACCAAAATGGCGTGAGTGATATCTCATACAGTGCATTTAGCACTATTCGAACAAAACGTTTGAGGAAAATTTGGAGCCGTTTTTGAGAAAATCTTTTTTTAATATTTTTAATATTGCCCACACTTCAATTGAAATTGCTCGAAAACCATTAAAAGTTTCCAAGAAATCTACGTGAATTAAGCTTCCGTCACTCGCGCTGTTGGATTCTATTCAAGAGTTTTGTCTTTTCAAGTGGTATTCCTTTCTGGTGCTATCTCTTCACCTCTCATCTCGTGTACTTCATCTCTGGAATATCTTTAACTTGTTTATCAAACAACCGATAACATTTGAGATTAGCATGTATTGTTAAATTACATGAGAGTGGGACCGCGTGCTTCTTGTGTGAGAATTTCCAACGCGCAAGTGATCATGTAAGTAATTTCTTGTCCCTTTTAGTGATAACTACAAGCATTTTTCAAGAAAATAACTTATTATAATTCTTCAAATGACTTCATTGTAGAAATAATTATTATAATGATTATATTGTAGAAATAATTATTATAGTGGTCACATTGTAGAAATAATTATTATAGGGCGGTTACTGATGAAGGGAGCAGTTGCTGAAGGAGTTTGAAGCTGATGAAGGCTCATCGAAAAATGTCTCATACATAGAGAAGTTCATCTTTATAACTTAGCCCTGCAATAGATAAAACAACACTGAAAGCCTGGGCCCGGATTCCATCTCTTCCTTCAGACAGCAAATTTTGTAAGAAGATACTCAATAGAAGACCAAGTTCAAACACAACAGGGTCCGGCAATGGGAGTTTTTATGCCGAAAAATCGCCGTTTTCCGGCGCACGATTACATAACATTTTTTATTTTTTTAAATTTTATTTATTTAAGGTTGCTTTTTAATAACAAAAGTAATCAGCAACCACAGTTTTGTATACATCAACGGGTTACAGTACAGATTATATTATATGTCAATTTGTAATATTATATCACATATTATTTCTCATGATTGTATTACATTGACATGAAGTTTTATATTATTACATTACTTTATTTTCTTATGAAGAACCTTTGTAAGGGGGAGAAAATTACAAGAAAGGAAGATAAAAAGGAAAGAAAGGTGCATTGAATGAGGACAGAAAAATTCCTCCACCACAATGAATTGCAGTTTGTGCTTTTATTTCACCTGTAAACGACATTATGAAACGAGAGTAATTTGTAGAAAATGTTTGACAAAAAATTCAGGTACTACAAATAATTCTAAATTTTAGGTAATATACTGCTTGCACAATATTAATTTCCTTTCTTTTTGACTATTTTTAACAAACATAAAACCTATATTTATACTGATTTCAGACGAAGTAATTTGATACATACTGAAATAAGATTTGTCCACTTTTTCTGTATCAATACACCACAATAAGAGTTTTCTTTTGTCGAAAAATCTTATTAAACTTGAAGAACGCCAAGTGAATATGCAGAAAACCAGAATTGTGAGCTATGTTAGAGAACGGAATCACATACGTATTCGACTTTGCACATTTACGTTTTTAAGCATGCAAATACGAGGAAGAATCAAATATAAATATAGAAGATTCTGTGAGAAATGTTCGTAACTAATTGAGAATGATCGTATATTAGTATTAGAGAATAACGCGGACGAACGGCTTACAAGTGATCTTTTATGTGCATATAAGCAAAAGAAGCCTACAAAATGTATCTGTTTCAAATTGTAACTATTCACATCATCCAAGGTATCATGCAAGGTCATTGGGTGTTGGGAATTTTTGAACGGGAGTATAACATTATCTACTACTATGATTCATTGGTATGTCCAATGCCAGAGACTGTAAGAAGTTATTTGAACAAAGCTATGCATGACATTTGCACATTTTCGTAACATGAAAAACCCTTTAATACAGTTTATAGCGTCGGCGATGTCACATTCAACTAGTTAAGAGTAACCTTTTTGTCCCAGGTCCCTTTCTTTGTATGGATTCGACATCGATTCATCTAGCACATGGTAATGATAACAGGGGCCTTTCCCCACCACAACAATCACAAAGTCAGTATGGTTTTCTTGGTTACAATAGACGAGGAAATAACTGATAATTTTCAAACGAAAAGGACCAAAATCTGTAAAATTCTTCAATTTTATCTAATCTATGTTAGCGGGGACAGTAGGATCGACTGTCCGTCAAGTATAAAACTTTTTCTTACTAGTAGGTTGTTTCTTTCAGACTAAAACATCAAATAAAAAAATAAAAAATGTCTTTTATTATGCCATTAACATAGAAGTTACAATATTACATTCAAATGTGAAGGGCAGAATAATTAGGGATCCCCCAGAAAGACTGTGTGGGATCTCCATCACCTTTGTACACAAAAACAAAATTGTCAGCAGCGAGAGGCAGCTCGCTCACTCGAATTAACATGCAAGAATAACAAAACAAAGATTTTAAACCTAATACTTCTGTGCACTAATAATATAACAAAAAAACATTCAGATCTAAACATACACTACAATACTAATTGAACTTGATACCATAAAAAAGTGTAATATTACTCTTCAAGGGTAATCAGATTACATTTTGTAGATTATACAAGATTTTTCAAGAACAAGAACAAAACATTATAATATCTAAATTCTGCATTTCAAAATGGTAAGATTTAGGGAAATATTTTGTTGTCATGGATCTCCTCGCTTTCGTTGCCTTTCGTACTCAATTTGGTCGCTGGTGCTTGTTACGTTGATCAGACTCACGCTTCAATTATTGCTGGTACAAGCAGTAAAAAATCTACTCAACGGATCCAAGAACACTTCAAGTAAGTTGGTGGTGCAAGAAGATTAAATTATTATTAATTAATATATTCTAAGACTCTTAAAGCTGTGGTAATTTGAATAATGTTAGAATATGCCTCTCTCTCTCTCTCTCTCTATGTGTCTCTCTCTCTGTCTCTCTCTCTTTCTGTGTCTCTGCGTGTGTCTCGCTCTCTGCCTGTCTCTCATTCTGCGTGTCTCTCTCTGCGTCTCTGTGACTCCCTCTGTATGTCTGTGTGTATGTGTATCTCTCTCTGTGTGTCTCTCTCTGTGTCTCTCTGTCTCGCTCTCTCTGTGTGTCTCTCTCTGTGTCTCTGTCTCGCTCTCTCTGTGTATCTCTCCCTCTCTACGCCTCTGTCCCTCTCTCTCTGTTTCTCTCTCTCTTTCTCTCTCTGTGTGTCTCTCTGTGTCTCTCTATCTCTCTCATTATAATTAGTATTGTTGTTACTGTTATTGTATACTTCTCTTATTAGCCGAAGCTTGTGTTATAAAGATATTATGAAACAGCTTTATTTATTGAAACACAGATTTTTGACTAATTACAAGGAGGTTTGTGAATGAACAGAAGAAGCAGATGCCGTTTCTTGTCATAGTGAATTGTGTCAACCTCATAAATACACGTATCAACAAACTGAATTTTGCAAAACAAAGAATTAAGTAAATAGGTAAGGTGAAATGTGCACATTGTAATTGCAGTGCCAAGGAATCTTGCTTCCAAAAATCGGGTGCAGAGATTCAACTTCTATTACGTTTCGTTAGTCG
Organism: Teleogryllus occipitalis; assembly: GCA_011170035.1. Taxonomy (NCBI): domain Eukaryota; kingdom Metazoa; phylum Arthropoda; class Insecta; order Orthoptera; family Gryllidae; genus Teleogryllus; species Teleogryllus occipitalis. The sequence continues at coordinate 62,235 of BLKR01015089.1, read as the reverse complement.
AGGAAAATGTTCTGAATGAAACTCATTGTAATTGGTGTTTGTGCCCTTGAACGAAGATTATGACACTTGTTCGTTTCTCATTATTTGTTAATAATATTATGAAGTGCTGCAGATTTAATATCTTGCCTGCACACATATTGCAGTTTTCACGCATGTATGATGCCATAAACCAGCAATGTCACCATCCAACACTTAAAAACAACAACAAAAAACTTACCTGTTAAAACATTACGCATTACAACATTATAATCCTGATACTGTGCGTGAGTAAACATTATCATTAAATTTCACAGAAAATTAGTCACTTTAATTTTATTATGGAATGCTGTTACGGTCTTATTTCTTCAATTTAACTGATATTCTGCTCTTTTCTGGCGATCCACGTTGCGAAGTGGGGATACTCTGAAGAGAAAAAACACTTTCTCTTCCAAAAACATGCTCCCAATCAAGTGGTAAAACGCTCACCCAAACCTATTCAAGTCCTTGTCGTCAATGTGATCATCAAGTGGAAAAAACAAAATTCTGTTGAGTTCTACCTGATAATGGAAGACCAACAGATCCATACCACTGATCGTACGATACAAGCAAACAAACTGGATATTAGTGCTCGGGCTTTGGAGAAAAAATGGTGTCTATTTGTACTTGTTGCTGTGCCATGCTATCAATAGGTCGTAACAAAAAAGCAGTGAAATGTCTTAAATACAAGTGTTTGGAAACGGATATCCCACCCATCAGAATTTCCACAACGAATATCAGCCTAATGAGGGGCGAAAAAACACAGGTCGTATCGATGGTTTTTGTAGCTCTTGGATTAATCCCGAAACATTTATCAACGAACTTGTCCAAATTCCAAGGTCATTAAAAATATAGGAAGGAAAATCAATTTAGCAAGCAAAAGCAATTAATTAATCCCCTTATTAGGAACCGCTTCTATTTTTAACAAGGTATTGTGGAGTTTCTAGACCTGCTCCATAGGAAGCTGATTCCAACCTGAGGTCTATTTTGTTTCTAACCGTAATTTAACACCTTGCCGTGAATTTAGAGATAAATAACAGTCAAAGAGAAAACAAATAATGGCTGTCTTTCAATCTGTCTACCATTCACTAAATATGTAAAACGAAACGGATCTGATGTGGAAGGAGAGCATTCGCGCCCTTTGTAAGCAAGTCCTTTGTAAATGACGTGCGTGTTCCGACATTGGATCTGCTTTGCTGCTGTGTATCAGGTTGCCTACTCTGACGTCACGATCAGGCGCATGGTGAGGTGCGCGGTCCTTGCTGAAGCCCAGTCAGCCTGAGACAGATTTTAGGGAAATAAAATTTATTGAGGCCTCTGGATTGATTGATTGATTTTTTCGTGTTTCCGAACGCGTCAACGGCTTTGGTCATTAGTCCCGAAAGTGTAATGCATGTTTTTTCTCGTGAGATGGCTGTGATCTTCCCTCGCTGGATGGCGAGATCCGGTGCCGACCTACCGTCGGCTAGTGGGGTTTCCCCCTAACCAGGACTCTTCCACCAGCGGGGCACCGTCCCAGCCGGGACAAGCTCTAAGCTCCCGACCGGTCTCCCGGAATATGTGGTAGTGTAGTGCATGTTAGTGTAAGTGTGTGTAAGGGGAGACGACAAGGAAGAGGAAGGAAATATCGCGCGCGGTCCGTGGCCCGTTTGTTAGGGTACTGCTCCGGCATTCGCCTGGTGTTGATCGGAGAAACCGCGGAAAACTACCGATCAGAGCAGCCGGCCGCTAGAATTTTCCTCCAGACAGCGGCTGAATTCGACCTAGCTGAAAATCTAGTGTCGAAAATCCTGCCGCCGTCAGGACTCGAATCTAGTACCTCCCGGTCAGAGGCGCTGCAGTGACATCAGTTGATGCACTGAGCCACCGCTCCCGGTTTGAGGCCTCTGGAACGGCTCATGGGCAGCGTACTAGCTTCCCCTGGTGTGGTCCCGGATTCGATTCCCGGTCGAGGCAAAAATAGATTTGTAGCTTTGCTTTAAAATCTTTCTGTAGCTGTGAGACTAAGAAAAGCTCAAGCAGACCGATCTTGCTAGTTCCGGTGAAGGGAAGGCGTCATGTTGCCTCATGTCGCTCTTACCCCTAAACATGGGAATTTAATTAGGCCCAGGCATGGGGAACACCGGTAGCTGGTCGGCGAAGTCGAACTACCGACCCAACAACGCCATAATACGTACATACAAAATTTATTGGAAAAATGTACGCACAATTGCTAAAAACATTGTATTTATAATTTTTAGTGTAGCAACATTTTAAATTTTACCAAAACATGAAAGGTTAATCATTTAATGCGCTATATTTTGTTAACATCTCTGTCAAAATCTCATTTTGCAAGAAATGTTTGAAGGCGGGAAAACTAATATAATAGATAATGAGCTGTAAGTGAGAAATACAAGTTCGAGTAAAGTAACTTGTAAAGGTTGTTGACTTGGAGCAGAAAAATGACGTCATGAACTGAAAGCAATTATGAAAGGCCACAGTATACTGACGCTAAAAGGACTTCCTAAAGAAAATAACCTTATCCTCTGGAAACTAGCAAACAAGAAATTTTTAGAAAACTCATTGAAATGCACATATTTTCCGCATATTATTAACAAAAATTTGTGGTACAAAAATAAATGTCTCATTAAAATTACGTATACATACACACTTTTCGATAGTATAGAAGAAAAATCCTTTACCGAAGAAAGTCGTTAAATACATAGTCAATAGTACGTATTAAATTCTAAATTGTTGGTCCCCAACAATTCTCGTTTTTTTAGGATATAGTCACGTCACAAATATCACGACGAGTTCCTTAACATTTCAATTTATTTTTGTTTGGCTGTTAGTTAGTTATAGATTTTGCGCGTACCTACATTTTTCGTGTGAAAAAGGACAGGCTTACAAAAACATTTACGATGAATGAAGACGTATGATTATGTTGTTTCTTACCAGAAACAAAATTTGATTTGCAATTTGTAATTTTTGAATTACTTCAATAAATACTATAATATTTGTGAAGGGAGAATAAAATTGAATTACCTTTGAACTCTCACCTCCGTGTAATATTTGAGTCACGTCATGAATATTGCGGCAGTAAAAAGTGAAAAGTTTTATCAAGAACCCGTTGACATATAAAGCACACTCCCATGCGATAAGCTCTGTCTATCACATGAGCAACACTTTAAACCGTATCGCATGTGTTGGGAAAGGACATGTGCTCTTACACCATCTAATAATGTGGATTTGAAATACGAAGGGTCCTGTATCATGCACGTGTGTCAAGTTGCCAGCTCATTCTCTGTAGACTTAGCGGTTTAGATGGCCTCAATTTTGGATGTTGTGCACGGACTATTCGTTGAATCTGGAATACAAGATCGGAATACAATAAAACTAAACTGGTACAAATATTTCAAAGCATTTTTTTAATATGAAAAACTCTAAACATTTTACAAAGCGTGGCAAACATTACATAAAATCTCTGTTACGTGGTTAGGCGGAAGAGTGGGTCTGATGGCCCGTGTCTCGTCACATAAATAAAGTCAGTATTATTATTATTATTATTATTATTATTATTATTATTATTATTATTATTATTATTATTATTATATCCATATTCAAATGCAGGAAGGGATTCCTCGGCAGTGAACAAAGCTAGCCGTTGTATAAAAAGTGATATAAACCTCTAAAGTCTTTACCGAATAATGATAAGAATAATATGCCCTGCACTGGAGACTACTCAAAAAAACTGTCACGCTACGCTGTTGCGGGAAGTACAATGAATAAGCCGTCTGAGATGGCATAATGCCAAAAACTGTTGTCGCTGCAGAGTTTTTGGCCTGCTAGGTCATAGGGTTAAAGTCCAGGCAGTGGAGGATTTTTGGCTAGATAACTAAGTTGAATTTTAGGACTCCCAATTGATTTTTGAAATGGCATCAGTGAAAACGGAATTATCGTTTTCGTCCATCACACTTGTGTAATCTCCTACACCGTGACGGGTAATCAAACATAGAACTCTGTCTTCAAAAGAAGGCCATATTCAAATACAGGAAGGGATTCCTCGGTAGTGAACAAAGCTAGTATCGTTGTATAAAAAGTGATATAAATCTCCAAAGTCTTTACCGAATAGTTCCTTCTTCTATCTTCTTCTCGCTCAGAAAATATGCAATAAGAGGGGACTAACCTGTTACAATATTTTATAACATGTGAAATAGTGTTAATATGTTGATAAATTATTTAGAATTTTATTTATTTGGAGATAATAGGAAGGAATATGGGTAATAAATTTAAAGCCATTGACGTAATCGAATAATTAAAAAGCAGAAAATAAAATTTCTAAAATTTACCCTGTTGAGTATATTTATTCTGAAATGACAAGCCGTCAGAACCACGTTGTGGAAAGCAAAGGAAGTTGAGAAAGAGAGTGCTAGTTGAAGCCGTTGATGAGGGAGAAATTGTTGGGGGCCATCGCTGCCTATCAAATCCCCTATTGGTGGAAACCTTGGGTAGAGGAGATTGAATTTAAGTTAATGACCTCTTGTTAGAGGGCTTCATTCTCAGACTAAAAGGCAGTGAAATTCCTCAATGAACCACTCCTCAAGTTTTGAATGTTTAGACCTCTAGTATCACGGCTCTGACCAAAAATGTGAGCACAGATTGATATCGTTTCCTGGATTTAATATTTTACGAGTTTGTGGAAAAGAAATGAAGATATTTTAAATACTCTTAGATGTTTCTAACTCACTCGTTGAGTCTTACTGAACGACTAAGTCGGTCGTTCTTGGAATTGTGAAAAAACATGACACACGGTGATAATTCTCCGACGAAAGTGTTGAGAGGTAAATATTTTTGACAGGATGACCGAATAAAAAATAAAGATATATGAGAATTATAAAAAACGGGAATTGGATAGAACAGCTTTATAAATATTGGAAGAAGGAAAAAGGTGATAGACGTAATTTTGATAAACAAAACAAGAGCTTTATATTGACAGTAAATTGTAAAAGTGACAGTACGAAGAACCAAGTTGATTCCATTTTGAGCTCTCGGATGAGATCACGCGTTTAATAATAAATACTTCCAGATTTTATTTATGGAATATTGAGACTTATTTTTCATGTTCTCCTTGTTACACGTCAACGTTTTTCACACACCCTCATTTCCTTTGTTCCCTCTAAGAGAAACAAATGATTGCAGTGTCTGGGGCGTGTAAAATTGGAAACGTGATTTCCGGGAAGAATCAGAAACGTTCATTCAGAACAGAAACAGAAATTTTCACAAAATGAAACTCGTAGGTGGGGAGAAATGGTGTTCAGGATACTTTAAATACACAATTAATGAGTCCAAAGACAGAAGTAGATCAGTGAAAACGGTGAATAGCGGAGGTGAAGGCAAGTTATTTGTAAAAAAAATGTCAATTCATCCACATGTTAAAATTTACGAGAGAAGTGTTTGAAAGGCAGTCCACAGGAAGATTCACAGGCATAGCAATGGAAATTCCGTGTTACAGAGATTAAATCGAAAGCTTTACAAAATTAATTGATATTACGGGTCGATCGCTGTGTGGAGGAATGTGCAATCGAACCAGTCATAGTAACGAATGGATTCCAAATATCACAGAAGATTCGGACGACGCAAGTGAGTGAATATGTATTTATTGTTTTCGGGGCGTAAATTACTAAAGTCTTTTGCCTGGTAAGTGCAGTATGCTGGGAGGTGGGGATATTCCTATCCCTGGGAAACGTGAGATCTCTCGTCGACTTACGCTTAAGTTTACGGGGATTTCCCTCTTCCAGGTCTCCTCCCTCTCCAGAGAGGCACCTCCCAATCTGGAAGAAGTACGAAGGTTCTGACAGGTCACCTCACATATCTAAGTGTGTGTTTGTAAAGGGAGAAGAGAGGGTAAGGTCAAGAAAAAAGATAGATTGCGGTCTGTGGCCCGTTTGCTGTGGTGCTACTTCGTCATGCCCCAGGTATATTGATTGGAGAAACCACGGAAATGTACCAATCAGAGCAACCAACCAATAGAATTCTGGTCGAATTCGGTGGTTGAAACAATGGTTGCTGTGTGGCTGAAGTCGAAAATCCGCCACCATCCAGTCTCGAACCGAGGGCCTTCCCACCAACGATGCTGCAGAGGCAAGGGTTGTTGGTGGTTGGTTAGTGATTCCGGGCGCGACAACAGCTTAGGACATTAAGTCCCGTAAGTGCAGTGCATGTACTTTCCTAGGGAAATGGCGATGATATTCCCCCGTTGGATGGCGAGATCCGGCGCCGACCTACCGTCGGCGAGTGGGGTTTCCCCCTAACCAGGACTCTCCCACCAGCGGGACACCGTCCCAGCAGGGACAATCTCTAAGCTCCCGAAAAATGTGGTACTGTAGTGCATGTTAGTGTAAGTGTGAGTGTAAGGGAAGAGGATAGGACAAGGAAGAGGAAGGAAAGATCGCGCGCGGTCCGTGGCCCGATTGTTAGGGTACTGCTCCGGCATTCGCCTGGTGTTGATCGGAGAAACCACGGAAATCTACCAATCAGAGCAGCTGGCCGCAGCAGGCGTCGATGCTGCAGAGGCAAGGGAGTTGCCGCTGAGCCATCGGGATCGCCCCGTTTCCTCCTCCCACAGGGGGGGGGGCGGGGCGGGTGGGCGGAGCTCGTTAAACGCCCGCGGCGGCACCTAAAGGAGGTATCTTTTTCACGAGCGCCCCATAGAGAAGGCGGCCGAGGGCATAAATACCTGAGCGCGCGCGCGTGCTTGGCTCATTGACGGCCGCGGGCGCTGTGGGCGACGGGGCCGCGAAGAGCGCACGCGGAAGCGTCGGAGCGGCAGGTCGGGGAGGGAGCGGAGCGGGGCGGGGTGGGGCGTTCGCGGGGTGGACGCGGAGCGGGCGTGGGGAGCCCGGGAAGGCGGGTGGACGAGTGGGAGGGCGGGGGACGGCGGGGGGACGGGCTGAGGCGGGAGAGGCAGGGAAGGGCAAGGCGGGGCAAGGCGGGGCGAGGCGGGGCGAGGCGAGGCGGAGGCGGGAGAGGCGAGGCGAGGCGAGGCGGGGAGAGGCGAGGCGGGGAGAGGCGAGGCGAGGACAGGGAGAGGCGGGGCGGGGAGGCGAGGCGAGAGAGGCGAGGCGGGAAGAGGCGAGGCGAGGCGGGGCGAGGCGGGGCGGGGAGGGCGGGGAGAGGCGAGGTGGGCGTGGGCCGGAGGCGAGGCGGGTAGGGGGGGTGGGGCGAGGCGAGGAGGGGAGAGGCGAGGTGGGTAGGAGAGGGGTGGGGCGAGGCGGGGCGGGGAGAGGCGAGGCGGGGAGATGCGAGGCGGGGAGATGCGAGGAGGGCCGTGGCGAGGCGAGGTGGGTAGAGGAGGGGCGAGGAGAGACGAGGCGGGGTGAGGCGAGGTGGGGAGAGGCGGGGCGGGGAGAGGCGAGGCGGGGTGAGGCGGGGCGAGGCGAGGCGAGGCGGGGCGAGGCGGGCGGGCGGGCTGGCGGGTGGGGCGAGCGGGCGGGCGAGCAAACGGGTGGCCGGGGCGGGGCGGGCGGGCGTGCGAACGGGTGGCCGGGGCGGGGCGGGGGGGAAACGGGTGAGCGGGCGGGCGGGCGGGCGTGCGAACGGGTGGGCGGGGCGGGCCGGGGAGACGGAGAGGCGCCGATCGATGGCGCGCCGTCTGGCGTCGTCTAGCCGCCGCCGCCGCCAACGCAGCTCCATATTGCGAATCCTCCGCTGACGCTTGGCTTCGGCGCGCCAAACTCTCTTGAGTGAAAACGGATGCTAATATTCACTGTTCGCTCGCGCTTTACTTCCGCCTACGAATTTGAGTCTATGTTTAGATTGTAGCTTGTAACGACGTCATCAGTTGCCGGAACCACAAGACGCGGATGTCAGGACTGCTAATTCGAATTCCGCGTAAAATAGTAGTAAACGCGTAAGTGGTTCAAACGTAGAGAACAAAGGCTAACCAAGGAGTGAACAATATATCATCTATTTAATGCCAACAAATTGATTACAATTCTGAAAATTTTATAACAACACAACATTGGGCAAGAGAAGATGCGTCAAGAAGAGTCTTAAGACAATTTCGAAATGACGATTGTATTAATTTGTTCAGCAAATGAACTCCTGATATGTAATATTTGGAGGTGCTGACTTGATATATAAGCTTTTTGAATAAATAAAGAAATAATTACTCAATACTTGCTCGTCCAAGGTTTTGAAATTGTTGAGAAAGGTTAATTTTACTGGAAATTTGTGCGGATACCATTCTAGTGTGGTGACTGATTCGACTTTTCTGCTTCTTATCTACAGCAATTCTTTGTTTTTCATACTTATTTTTTACCCATCGAACAGTTTTTTCTCAACTGTAGACGTTTATAGTTTTTCCCCTATTAGGCAATTCGCGAGCGCTACATACACTTACTAGATACTATTGATTTTGAAAAGAGTTTGTCTTTTGAAGAAGATACGTCGTGCTTTTTAACTAAGGAGAAACTTTTAAAATTCATTGGTTTTTAATTGATATGTGGTTAAGTTTCTGTTTAATTTTACATATGTACTTATTTTTTATTTATTTATTTATTTAGTCAAAAAACAGTCAAAAACTGTATGTGACATATGGGGGAGAAAATCACCTGTGCACGCTTTCTTGAGTTTCAGAACCATTTAACTATTAATAGTTGAAAGATGAATGATAATAATAATAATAATAATAATAATAATAATAATATTAATAATATTAATAACAACAACAACAAATCAAAATAGCGAGAGATTAACATTTCAAAAATTAGATATTTTCGTTGCCGAATTATAGAAAACTTATTTTTAACGGTAAAGAACCGAACAGATTTGGTTTTTCTGTATTGGAGAATGATTTATAGTATCTAAAACTTACCGTTACCCCCAGGCGTAGATATTAAATAAAAAAGAAGATCCATGTCGAGAAATATCGCTAGCTCGCAAAAGTTGGATTCATCCGATCGTAAAACGCCAAATATATGTACGTACACATTTCTAAAACTTAAACTTATTACATTGAAGGAGGATGCCCTATTGGGTCCTCCAGTGCGGTTCAATTTCCGCGAATTTAGCGGAGAAGCCGGCGGAGTGGCCCTTTTTCCACCCCGTGCCCATCAAGGGTAATGCGGAAAGTTTGAGCGCCGAGGCGGAGGGCGCGCAGGGCGCCGGAAGGGTCCCTGGGCGGGCGGAGGCCGCGCAGGCGCGTACCCCCCCGCCCCCCTCCCCGCCCCGCCCCGCTCGGCGCCCACGCGGCGCCGCGTGCCGCCTCCCGCCGTTGGCTGTCCCCGCTGACGTCACCGCCCCGCCGCCGCCGCCGCCGGCGCCGCCGCCGCCACCGCCGCCTCCGCCGCCGCCGCCACCGCCGCCGCCGCCGCGGCCGCCGCCACCACCGTCGCCGCCGCCGCCGCCACCGCCCCGCCGCCGCCACCGCCGCCTTCGCCGCCGCCGCCGCCGCCACCGCCGCCGCCCCCGCCGCCTGCCCGCCCCCGCCGCCGCCACCGCCCCCTCCGCCACCTTTATAAATGCGACGCCGGCGCACCCTCGCGCTGTTAGGGCAGGTTTGGAGGAGCGCAGCGCAGCACAGCCCAGCAGCGGAGCGAGCGGCTAGCACCAGCGGCCCCAGCAGCCCAGCCCCGCCAGGCTCCCCCCGCGGCCAGCCAGCGCCCGCTCCGCCTCCGCCTCCGCCGCCCTCCGCCGCCCCGCCATGGGCCGCCGCGCAGCCGCCGCCGCCACCGCCCCGCGCCACCTGGTGCTGCTCGTGGCCGCGCTCACCGCCTTCTGCACCGCGCTGCCGCAAACCGTCATGGCGATAGACCTGAGTCGCCTGTACGGGCACTTGAGTGCCAAGAGAAACGGTGAGTCCGACTCCAGCCTCCACCCGCCTCCACATCAACTCCAGGCCGCCAGACAGTGGGCACCACAACGAGCACACCACGAAACAAGGGCGCGCGCCTCGCCGCCCCTCATACGGCAACGCCCACCACCTTCTCAATAAACTGCACTTGACAGCACAACGACCTGATTATACCTCAACTCTACTGCAAATACAAGCGAATGCTACAAGAACATACATCGCACATGCGCCAAACGTTTTCTTCTGCACTTTTTCTCTACTTTTCTAAGTGTTGTGTTTTTCCCATGTGTGCACTGCACGCACTGTCGTCGAGTAAGTATGAACCCTCGATTGCACCACCTGGACACAGCCCGCCCGTTCCTGCACCATACTCGATACTGTTGCACCAAACAGCACCGCTTTGTGTGTGTGTGTGTGTCGCCGAGTGCGCGGACGGCGGAGTGCGCTGAGCGGCCACCGCCGCCGCCGGCGTGATGGAGCGCTGGGCGCGCAAAAATCCACCCCCCCTTCACCCCCCCCTCGCCCCTCCCCCTCCCCGCGTAACCCCCTGCGCCCGCGGCTGCCTAGGATTCGGGTGCTCAATGCAGACCAAACTGTCCGCGTGCCACTCGCTAGACTAGAGCCGATCGCGCTCGAGCGCTCTCCCCGTCCCGTGGGGCTAGCCGCAGGCCACTCTGGTGACCAGCAGAGGCTCCGTGATACTCCCCGTATTTTGTACAAATTTACACAATAACGTAAATGTTCGTCACTAAAAATTATGAGCAGCAGGCCACTATCATGGCCCCCGGGCGAAGCCGCCCGCCCGCTTGGGAAGTCTCGGTTGAAGGTAGCTCCACACATGTATCGAGTAACGAGCGACCGCTCGCCAAATCCCGAGAAGCGTGGAAGACTTTCTATTTGTCGAGCGGTGCTCGCCCTCCCTGTCGCATGAAGGGCCTTTTGGACACATCAAAGGGAGCGGCGAGCACCTCGGCGAATCGGGATTGGGCGAGCAGTCGCACTCCGCTCGCCGAGTGTGTGGAGCCGCCTTTCGGGGGAGGTAGCCACAGGTGAGCGGGCGGCGGGCCAGAACACTCGCGCTCAGGATGGGGGCGTCGGGGAGGGACTTGCGAAGGAGCGCAGTCGCCGCCTTCGTCGCTGCCGCCGCCGCCTACGCCGCCGCCACCGCCGCTGCCGCCACCGCCGCCGCCGCCGCCGCCTCCTCCGCCGCCTCCTCCGCCGCCTCCGCCGCTTCCGCCGCCTCCACCTCCGCCTCCGTCTCTGCCTCCGCCGCCGCCGCCTCCGCCGTTTCCGCCGCCGCCGCCGCCGCTTCCGCCGCCTCCGCCGCCACCGCCGCTTCCGCCGCCGCCGCCGCCTCCTCCGCCGCCTCCGCCGCTTCCGCCGCCTCCACCTCCGCCTCCGTCTCTGCCTCCGCCGCCTCCGCCGCCGCCTCCGCCACCTCCGCCTCCGCTGCCTCCACCTCCGCCTCCGTCTCTGCCTCCGCCGCCTCCGCCGCCACCTCCGCCGCCTCCGCTGCCTCCACCTCCGCCTCCGTCTCTGCCTCCGCCGCCTCCGCCGCCACCTCCGCCGCCTCCGCCTCCGCTGCCTCCGCCTCCGCCTCCGTCTCTGCCTCCGCCGCCTGCGCTGCCACCTCCGCCTCCGCTTCCGCCTCCGTCTCCGCCGTTTCCACCTCTGCCTCCACCGCCTCCGCCGCCTCCGCTTCCTCCGCCTCCGTTGCCTCCGCCGCCGCCTCCGCCCTGCCGCGCTCCATTCACAGGAGGCGACGATCGATGCCGAGGGCGAAGGGCCGTTTGCCCTGTGCGCGCGCCCTGGGCGGCGGGGGGGTGCGAGGCGAAGGGCGGAGGGCGCCGCAGGCACCTTCCTTCGATCGCAGCCGCCGCCGCCGCCGACAGCGATGGCGCAACCCGCGAGCGCGCTGCGGGAGGGGGGGGGGGTACTCCGCCACCTGTGACGCCTCTACCGTCCCTTCCCCGGTCGCTCTTCACCCTTTTCCTAAGCGAAACTCAATTACTTATTTCTCCGCCGTCCCCCGTCTTGGCTCGCTCTAGAGCTATAAGCAAATTTGTGAAGCAACACCAAAGACTCGCAGGAAATTGCTCAATGAAATTACTCGGGCAGATTTTATGCTGAAGACAAAACAGACCACCACAAGCAGTTTTCTTTGTCACTTCCTGTGTCTTCCACAAAGACGATGGTTTCCTTTGAACAGTGAAAGTACAGATTATAACTATATTTTTATACACTTCATCTACATTATAAAGACACTCTTCACACACTTTGTTAAAAATTTGTGTAACAAGCTAAAATTTTCGAGAACTGCAACGAAGTGCAAAAATGAAAGCAACAATTTAATGATTATTTACCAAATATTGTTACCCAATACGTTGACTGGCATTGAAACACCAGCACGCGGTCATACCTTTGAGTCTCACATGACATGCTTCTGAACCCCAAGAACACTCACATTCATATGAATGATGCCTGTTTATAATTGAAAATATAACTATGTATTTTGTGGAAATTTACACAATAACGTAAATGTTCATATCTTTAAATTATGAGAAATACCGATAAATAATACCAGGTTGTGTAAAACACGTTTTGCATTAATAGCATGTTAAATAAAAAATGGCTGTGATATTACGATTCATAATCAATTTTCGTTCAAGGAGGAAAATAATGGCGACTTCTTTTCTCGGAAACATACCCAGTTACTATCAAAGGTCAGTTTCCGCGGTCGGAGTCAAAGATGTCTTGTCTGATCGTGCTATCTCGAGGAAGCAATCAACAAATTCCATACTACGTAATCGATACTGCGGGCTATGTGAGTGAATGGGCACGGGAATAATTGAAAGCCCGATGTTATCGTTCGGAGTCGATCGAGATGTGGGCATTCGCTGGTGCACCTCGCTGGTGGTGCAACGAGGTGCCACCAGCACCGCCAACGCAACCTGACGAGGTGACGTTCGTGGTAATAGAGCATGCCAAGTTGTAGTAATGGGATGAAGTTATACGGGAGACGTATGACGCTGATGGGATCACTGACGTTGGAAAACTTCAAAAGAAGTGGTTAGGCGCAATACCTGTCACGCTGTCATTCATTAAATTTTAACTACTGACACCAAGGGACGCTCACAACGTCAGCTTTCTGTCAAATCCAGAGTGGAAATCAATCGAGAATATTTTTGTAATTCTTTGGATTTTTAGGCAGACTTTTTTTAAACATTTTTATTATGATGTTTAACATTTATTTAGAGACCTTCCAAGAATTACAAAAGTATAAAAAAGGCAGTCTATAAATAATATTAACAAATTTAACCTTCGTAAAGTAAATCAATCGAGAATACTTTAAAAAATGTTAATAAACCATAATAGTATTAATATAGTTGCAAAAAAGCAATCGACTCTGCCCTGGGAATTATTACTTTCAAATTATAAGTTTAGTTAAGTTCAAAATGTTATTATATTTTAAACGTACATTCACATTCACAGATCTTATGAAAGACATGTGTAAAATTCTGAGGCACTACAGTTCTGAATTAGTAGTTGACTGATATATTGCACTTTCGGACACAACATTTTTTAATTAACATTATTTCCAAGCCAGCACACACAAAATATTTCAAAAAATGGCAATATTAGTTTTCTCACTAGCATTTTGGAGCATACTTGTTCTTCATGTACCTAATATTTTTTTTGATAATTATGTAGTCGCTCCAAAATACTTTTGAATTAGTCTCACTACGTTATATCTTTGTATAAATGCTGCAAAATGTATTTAAAGTAATGTGGAATACAAAACACAGCCAGAGATTTTGTGAAATAAGGAATGCTAATAATGTTTCTCTCAAACTGAATACCAATGTCACAACTGCAAACAACAGCAATTTTATACAACATTGTATGATCATATTTTACATGTAACAAAAGCATGTGCCTCATGTTTTGTAAATTCACAATGTTTCATGTTCAAGTTATCTATCATGCCACGCATCACTATACAAAGGAATTCATTTTTCCTGTACCACAACTTGCACAATTGCAAAATACCACTCGTGTACAGTGTTCTTTTTATGTTGTAATATCATCGTCAAAACACATTTTAAATATTATTTTCATTTTTTCAAAAAGTTTCAAAAAGATATGTAAAAATGAATATGAGTGCATTAAAACAATGAACAGTTATTATTCAATGAAGACTCAATCACACTTTTTGAACACTTTTTTATTACATTTTAGTTGCAAAAAATTCTGGGTTACTGGATGTATTATCGTTTTGCGAAATTTTAATGTAGAATAAATAATGAAACTCTCATTCCTTCATTTTCTAATATTATAGAGAATTTGAGCGATTTGCTTTTCTCTCTTGGACCTCCAGGGAAGTGACCGATTCTTGAAAAAAATGTTACATACATTTATCCTTTCTCTTCCACAATGATGTTCGGCCTTATTAAAGGAGTAAATGTTTTATGCAACTATGCAAGTGACATTAAAATGAATTCATTTAGTTCGTTCGAGTTTCTAAACACCTTATATGAATAAGAAGGCTCCAAAAATTACATTTTTGAAGTTTCGGAAGTGGAAATGACTACATGCAAAGACAAATTAGTGCAATGTGATAGATAACTTCTTTAAATAAGTGAAAACTTATTATATGTTTGCCATGTATTGTGATTTTCCTTGTACTGGAATGTTTGCTGCAAAGTTCTCAATAACGACGTTTAAACAACACAGAAAGCAATAGTGTCGATGTTACAAGACAAACTGAACCATATGAACTCGCTATAAAAGAGAACCAATTCGTTCGTATTTTATTTAGTGTTATGGATAATCGATTTCATGTGTACTTTTTCCAAAAAAAGGTTCAATTTATTTTGTGAACATTGCAGGTTATTGTTGGGAACATAGCTGCAAGAACTCAGAAACACAATATTGAGAGGGAAAGGAACTAATATTTGGCACCGATCATAAGAGACTTTCTAGCCAAAGAATAAGACTCAATAAAAATATTCGAATTACGAATACATTGAGAACCGGTTTTTAAGGATATACAAAGGAATCTGCACCGAAACTGGTGACAAGGAAGTGTACTAGGTTCATGATATGAGGTTTAATATGGAGAAGAAAAACACGCTATTTTAGTGTCAATGCACTCTTTATTAACTTAATGAAGACCTACAAATGGTGGAAATGAAAGAGAGAAGCTCTCGTCAAGGTAAGACTTGCCGCACCCATCCCGTGTATCCAATCGACAAACTCTAGAAGAGTACGCACTGAGATTGCACGTACGGTAGGGTAGGGTACGTGAGGGTCACAAAACGATCAGAATCAATTTTGAAGCTTGAAAACTCGATATTTTTTCTATTCGTAGTACTTCTAGAAAGTGTTAAAAAGGGCAAAAAATTATAATTTCCTACCTATTACTTGTTTTGTGTTCCACTTTAGTCAAAGAAATACATCATTTGCTTTTTTCATTGGGCACGCCTAAAATAGATCCCGAAGCTTATATTTTCTGTTCCTTTCACGAAAAATAGTCCATTATGTCTCATACAAAGTCAACATTAAAAAAGGTGGGTATTGAATATGAGATATTGGAAATAAGAGTGTACTCATAGATATATTTGTGAAAACGTCTTTCGAGTAAGTTAACTGATAATCATTTAAAAGTTTACTTTCCTAAATTTGACACGTAACGTCAGTTAATTTATATATTTCAAAGTAAATATAGTATTGGAGTTGTTGATCTACAATTTAGGTCTGTTCTTTTTATGTTTTTTATTTTGTATTTTTGTTTCATTGTTTTGAACATTTCGTAATCTTTAGTAATTTAAGAATAAATATTCTTCCTGCGAGAAATTCTTTGAAACCCAAATTTCTCTTAAAAATCAAGTAATATAATAAAAATTCAATTGATTGATCCAAAGAGTCACTTCAACTTTTGTTTGAAAACTCAAATGCAATCAGAAGACTTAACTAGATCCAATTTCATATCCTCTATTGTGTAGGACCTTCAATGCTAAAAAGTTGTTCTCATTTGTTATTGTTCTTGATGTTTAAACAGTTAGCTGGTATAATGTTGAGTGAAACACGTGACGAAATAATTCAGATAATATAAATCAACTTTCTCGAAAAAATTAAAATTATCGTAAGTTTTCAATAAATACAAAGAAACGGAAAAATATAAATAATAAGCATGTCATTATAAAACGTAAAAAAGTGACTTTCCATTAACTCCGAATGTATATAAGAGATTCAATTTTACTGCAAATATTTTATTTTCCTAACTAACAGCTATATAATTTAATGTAAGAATCCAAAATATTTCAATAGATTGTTACGTAAAATTATCAAAAAATACCATAAACCAACGGAAAACATTAAAAAATGGCAGTTTTGTGCTTAAAAAACTTTTTCTTGCTATGATTCCTTAATATATGTTTTTATAATCTTTAAAAATAGAAATCGTCGTTAATATCGAAAGTTAGCTTTTTGAATTTCTTTCAGGGCCACATTTTCATATTGCTGTCTTCCTTCTTTGAGTAGAATAAATATAAATAAGAAACGTGAAGCACACATTGCATCAATATTATTTATATAAGAAATATCATTTTACATTCACAATAAACACATATCAATTGCATGCAGTATCATGCTATTAAAATACGTTACATTACATGGTACATTCTAAAAAATCGAAAGAAAACGTGAAACAAAGTGTATTTTATGTTTATTCCACGTGCTATATTTGTAAATGGTAATCTATTGCATAGTAAGAGCCTTTAGTAATTACTACCACTTACACCAAAGGTGCAACAAAGGCAAGAACTAATTATTTCTACATCGTTTTATACTTTTTAAAATTGAAAAATGGAACTCAAGAGCAATAATTCTCTGATAGTAACAAGTAATGTAGTTGACGCAATATTTCTGAACGGCTATTTGGAATAAATCTAACATAATAGGAAACATAGAACTTCAAAGAGATGTTTAAAATATTTTACTATTTGCAAATGGAGTGCAAAGAAATTAAATCGAAACGCAAGAGGGAGATCCAAAATCTATTGGGGGGGGGGGTATAATTTCAGTTCAGTAATTTCAAACCCCCCATAAATATATTTAAAATATATTTTAATAGCTTGGGATAAAAATGTACAAATACATGTATTCATATGTATACTGCTGCAGATATAATAAGATCTATATATGGTTTTTATTTTGAACTAGTGGACCGCCAATGCTTTGCTAATGAAATTTATTACACATCAAACGCTACTGATTACCAAAATTTTAATAGATGAAAGACTTTCTCGCGAGTATAGGTTAGTTCTATGGTCTGGTTTGGTCATGGTTATCAAGAATCCAATTGTTAAAACGTTCTCCCACAAGTTTGGGCATGCTTTCGCTATGAAACTGTCTTGGAGAAAATTGATTTTCGTGTCGGAGATAACGTTTAAGTAATAATTCCGGCCGATGTCACAATCGCAGGGGCAGAGTATGCACCAAAAACGCGCTTAATACTTGACGGTGCGGCGGGTTGCGTCGAGTTTCTGTTCAGGGGCGCTCGAGGCAGCATAAACGCATAAAATCATAATCAATACGTGTGTGACAGACATACCTACATTCCCAATGTACTACGCTCATATTATTCGCGCAAGTCCAAGCAATAAGTTGACACATTTTTATCGCAATCGGATGAACGCGTATGGCAGCTCATAAAATACAAACATTGATTTTTATACATTAGATAAATTTCAACAAAAACGTTTTCTTGGAAGAGCAATACCCTCATCCCCCTTAGATCAGCTAGATCAGCCAGATCAGCTAAATCGCTAGGGAATAGCAATGATTTGCATATGTCAGAGTACGCGCGTATGCTAGTATTTGCGTATGCGTATATGTCATAGTGACAAATGTCGAAGTTCTGATATTTAGAAGGGAGGGTCTTTTGTACTCTTTTCAGTCAGTCCAAGCGAACAACTCGAACTATAACGAGAGATGATGACCATGACACATGAATGTATAGCCTTTATTACCAAAATGTTAACACGCTAGATGTTAGAAAAATTTACAAATTTATATATTTTAAATTCAAATATTTGAATGAAAATAGTTCTTGCATTGAATTACAATACTCTCTCGTGACAAAAACTTGAAAATGTTGAACCGTCTTGAGAAAATCTTGTTTAGCTTTCATTGGAACATTTTCAGGATTTTGCTCAACGTTAAAACTATTGTTTTGAAATAATTGAACACGGTATCATTGAAAGTTTTAATTTCGATAAATATAATTAATTTAAACAATGTGACGCTGGAATAATATTTGTAGGAAAGGGTAAGTAAATAGAACTCAATTAATTTTCGAAATTACAGAGGAATGATTGGAAATTGTACCTATTCCATTTTTATAAGCGCATTTTACATTATTCGAGCGAAGTGCTTTGGTACATATTCGGGAAACGTTTCGAAATGTCCTGTAAATTTCATGTAAATGACCCACAAAAATTTTGGGTTTAAATTTGGCAGGACATCGAGTTAAAACAAAGCGATCAAAGAATATACATTTTGAGGCAAATAGGTTTGGGTGCTTGTGTTTAGAGACAAATGGACGAACAAAAGTTTTGAAGAAAACTACTTTTTAGATACCAAAAACCCGAAAACATATATTTTTGTCAAAATATGAACCTAGATTTTGCAGCATGCTACGTAGTACATGCCCCTTATATATATTACTAATAAAGTAACTCGTGATGCTACAACAGCAACAACTTTCTTAATTTTGCCACTTGCATCTTATGAATGCTTTCGCCATCTTCTGAAAAAAATTCTTCACCAAATGAAGAGTAGGAAATTCGTAAACATACATGCCTTTGATTTCTAAAAATTCAGAAATGTAAATGAAAATGGGACTTTTACCATGAATTAAATGTATTGTGTTCTATTTTTACAAAAAGGTTCAAAGAAAACAAACTTTTTACTGCGGCTGGGACTTGAGCTCGAGCGATTAGGTTTCTTAAGGCCCGAATTGTGTCTACTTGACAACGGTTGTTCTTATAGAATTTAGTCGCTAAGATTATTTAAGTTCCGAGTATTCTAACAACCAAGATGAAAAACTGCCATGATATAAGTTAAAAATACGTGAAAACTAATTGTTTTTTTTAATGTTTAAAAATTTGTAGTATCTATACATATATATAATATGTACACAAACGGATTGAAAAAATGTAACTTTTGCAATATTTGAACATTACAATATTTGAGCCCGCTTTCCTCTATTCACGCTAAAAAGTAAGAAATTAAGTAAGTTAAGTTGAGTAAGTCTAATTAAGTTTCTAATTAAGTAAGAAAAAGGTTTAGTTCATTTTTGAGAGATTTAAATGGTCGAAGGTGCAGCAAGAACAGCAATCTCCAAAATTACAATATTCGTGCCGAAAAGTTTTGTATTTTTTAATTGAAAACGTTGTAGGAACTTCATGTAATGTATCCCAAAATTTATAACATATGTTTTAACCTATAAGGTCTCGAGTGCAGATAGATTGATCGGGGAATATTCATTTTGGAGAGACTCCTGTGAACGGTTTAGACGCTAATATTTTCTACAGACAGGCGTTTTAAAAAACCTAGTTTTAAACCAAAAACCTAGGTAATTGGGCCCTTTATGTCAAAATCTGAACACCGATTTTTGCAGCCTTGCAATAATTTCTGCATGCTACGTAGATGATAAAATAAAAAGATTTGATGGAAATATGATGTAGCGTTATCTCCTTACCCGCCGTACAAGGCAAACCTAAACCAGTCCCAGGAATCTAAATGTCGAGGGAACGGGAAGATGGAAAATCTAATTACCATAAAGCGCTGCTGCTAGAAGCGCTAGTTTGCAAGTGCAAACAGCACTTACAGTAATGCGACTCGCATGCAATACAGCGACCTCTTGGTGCACACTCTGTGCGTTAGTTGGCGTCACGTTTCTGGGGAAGTTAAAGATCGTGCAATCATTGTACAGTAAACAAGGAACAATTATTTCTCCAGTATTTTTACTCTGTGGCCTTACCTCGTACGAAGAGAAATATTTTTAATAATGCGTCAGAAAAGAAAAAAAATGCTTTGTAAGAAGCTTGCACGTGAAAACCGTTCCTTAATTTTCTTTTTTTAATGTATTGTTTTATTTTCTAGCGTATAAATATTTACTGACTCTGATCTAGTTCATTTTTGAACACCAAAAACAACACATATAAATTACATCTCATGAACTCAAAAATAAAATAAAACCTATTAACATAAAACCACTCATGTAGTTTATACGACATATATAACTAATTATGTCAATCATACGATTTATACATGAAATCTCTCATTTGCAAAATGGCCATCTTTAAATTTTACACCAAAATTTCTTTACCACAAGACTTGATCTGCGTATAGTTTTGTTAATTTATTCGTACTTCACTTTTGCTGATGCAGCCATTATATTATTTGGATATCTTTCATTCTGCTCCCTAACCACACTTAAAATTCTGAAATATTAACACCATAAATACTAAGGAAGAGATTCAACTCTGACAGTGAGGGTATGTACGAAACGCGTTGGAAACTAATCGGCCCCACAACTTCTGGGATATCACGCGATAAATGGGAGACATTTTCAAGGTATTTTCGACCTGTGGCCATCAAGTTCATGTGTCAAGACAACGCCATCTACACTTACTTACGCTAAAATATAGATAGCATTGATCATATGCGTGTATAACCATCGTCACTGCTCCATAAACGCCGAGATAATTTCCTTCATTCGTAATGTCACTGAAGTTCAGTTGAGCCGATTGACTGCCGATGTTTTTCGTACATATACCCACCTTGCCTTTAACACCGAAGTTGAATTTCCTGACAGTCTTCAAAATTGACACTGACCACCTCTTTCAACATCCACATCCGTATTTTACTAAGTCTCAGCTCCCTCACTATTTACTCTCAAACACTATTTCCCATCTTTCATATACCGGACACATCTTAGCTATTGTTTTGGTTAGCGACTGCTGGTTAGCCCTTTCCCTTTTTAAGATCGTATCAATATCTTGGTCATTATCGCGGAGTTAATGTGATGGTAACTGTGAAGATGAAACGATATGATGATTGATTTTTTCGTGTTTCCGGGCTCGTCAACTGCTTTAGTCATTAGTCCCGTTAGTGTAGTGCATGTTTTTCTCGGGAGATGGCGGTGATCTTTTCCCGCTGGATGGCGAGATCCGGCGCCGACCTACCGTCGGATAGTGGGGTTTCACCCTAACCAGGACTCTCCCACCAGCGGGGCACCGCCCCAGCCGGGACAAACTCTAAGCTCCCGACCGGTCTCCCGGAATGTGGTAGTGTAGTGCATGTGAGTGTAAGTGTGTGTGTAAGGGAGAGGATAGGACAAGGAAGAGGAAGGACACATCGTGCGCGGTCCGTGGCCCGTTTGGTAGGGTACTGCTCCGGCATTCGCCTGGTGTTGATCGGAGAAACCACGGAAAACTACCGATCAGAGCAGCCGGCCGCTAGAATTCTCCTCCAGGCGACTGAATTCGACCTAGCTGAAAAGCTAGTGTCGAAAATCCTGCCGCCGTCAGGACTCGAACCTAGGACCTCCCGGTCAGAGGCGCTGCAGTGACATCACTTGATGCAGTGAGCTACCGCTCCCGGTGATATGATGATGATAAGGGGTGAAAGGACGAACAAAAAATACAACCATGCCCGAGGCGGGACTCGAACCCGCGACCCTTCGGTCTGAGATTGCTATGACGCTTCTTCCTTAGCGATCTCGGTTTGCGCCTTGTTCCATACGGGTGAATTATTTTCCTTAAACATTTAACGATTGTGCGCGAACACATATCTAATATCGTTCTATCTAGTTGTTTATGCGTCAATACATATGCATTTTTAATTGAAAGCGTCGTTTGTCGATTTTTTGATTGGTTGAGCACCACTCGTCCACGTAAGTTTATTGTTTTGTGTTTTGAAAAGGTTTATTTCTAAAATAAATGTTTTCACTTTTAAATAAATACTCACCTGTCCGTATTTACGGACCTATTAGTATCACTTTCCGTAGTTAATAAGGTATGAAGTAGGATACCTGACACATGATATTGAAATTTTACTTAACAATATTACGTTTGAAACATTACTCTATAACATAATCTAACTACTACTTCACAGCTTGATAATATATTCATTGACACGAAGGCACCATAAGTACCCATTACGTTACTTAACGTAGCGGGGGGGGGGCGAACTTTAGCTTTTTTAATGGTTATCACGAAAACATAGTTCAAATAAAAGACTGGATTACTCTGTAATAAACACTAAGATGATACTAGATACCTCTTATATTATTGTACATTGACCTGCAGGTTTCCAATAATTAATGTGTCAATTTTGAATCTATATCGTAAATATTCACTTCTTTCTAAAATGTTATATCAAATAATTTAATTTTATAGATCATTTTATTTTCACATAACGAGAATAAAATAAATCTAGCGTACCCGTGCGAGAACTCTCGGATGTAAAACCCCTCCCTCTTTCCTATTTTTCCATTTCCACATTCAACCTGTAATATCTTTTTTTCACGATCCTCCGTTAGTTCTATGTCCCATTGTAATTGATAACTATAAAATACACTTTTGTCAATAGAAACTGTTCTTATTTAACGTTATTACCGTGCAGAGAGGTACACCCGTGTAATTAGGTTACGTAGAATACCAAGTATTTAGTTTAATTTCACATATAGTGGCAGATTCTCCAGGCTGTGAACAGGTGGGGTAGAATTGAGAAGCGCCGAACCAGCAAAAATGTAATAGAATGTTCAAGAAATGTGGTGGAATTCTGTAGATTACGGTATGAGGAATGTTTCTTTGAGGTCTTTGAACTCCAAATTTTAGTTTTTAAGGCCCTAAAAAGCTTCGTTTAGAAATTATTTAACGATATAAATTTAAAAAATCTGTACCGAGTGTTGCAGATTGCATTTGAAATGAATATTTAGATGTGTTTTTTTAAACAAATCCTTCGTATTTTTAAAGTCAAAGTGCAATTCGTCACGTCTCTGTGAAATTCTCTTTCTTTAGAGACCTCATTTATAAACATTGGTTGCGTGTGAGAGCCGCAAAAGGTATGTATACTACTGAAATAATATAGGAGACGATAAAGTTCGCAGATAAACGGACTTATTTTTCAGAAACTAGGTTTTTACAAGCAATAAAATCCATGCTCTCTAACTTAAATTTCTGTCAATGTTGCTAAAAAAATAAAAGTCACAACTTTCATTTTCAATAATTTATTACAATTTTGAAATGAAAATAAGCCCACTGCTTAAAAAACAGAAAGGTGTTGTACTTTATACATAAGAAATAATATGATAATTATCAGAAATAATTATCACGGAAGTGTCAAATGAAATTACATTTCAAGACAGGGCGCGTTATGAAAGATGAAGTAAAATACGTGCCACACAAAAGAAGCTAATTAGTAGGCGACGGTGAACATGCAATTCGAAGCTGGCACTGGAAATGTGGTCTATTTTCGATAGTCAACAATTCCAACTGTACATTAATTGATGGATGCTTTGGAAAAGTATATCAACTTTTTCTTGATAGCTTCTGAACAATTTTCTGACCTCAACATAGATAGTAAAGGCTTAAGGATATGAAAACATTACGTCTAGGGTTTCAAACTTGTGCGAAGTATATGGCGGTAAACAAAGTAACACCATTCACTCTAGCTATGAACCAGCTGTAGGATTTTAGTGCGAGTCAAATGCCAATAAAAGATAAGGAGATTCTTTTATGACTAAAGAAACTTCAGAAACTCTGTAAATCACGTTAGAAATAATTCAGTGGTTTTCAGGAGTGAACATCAGACGGGAACCTTGGGTCAAATTAAGTTGAAATTCTTTTTCTCCATTATTGGGAAGATTGGGATGCCTTGACAGTATTTATTAATAAGGTATCGCTGCCACTATCTCTGCGTTCTGAAGATGGCATGGTTCCTACTTACCCTTTTCCCTAAAGCGCTATTTTTTGACTGACTTTCGGGATTAATCGACAAGTCGGTTTTGACACATTTCAATACTTTTTTAATGTTATTTTATTTTAAGTCGCATCGACATCTATGGTCATTAGCGACTACATAGAAAGACATTACTAACATGTTCATCAGTTATAAAAACCAGTGCTTTAAAAGATAATTCATAAAAGAATACACAAATATAGAATTGTGAAATACAAAATTGCAATTGTAAAGTGTTGAAATAGATTTTGTATGGTTATATTTCATTTAAGTTATTACTAAATTTACAGAAATGTAGAACTTTTTTTTGATAATCTTCAGATGTTAGGGTAAGTTCTTGCTCTTGCTCATCTATTTTGTACTTGCTTGTGTTGTGATTTAAATAGAGTATTGACATATCAAATGGGTGTTGAGAAAATTACTGCAGGCCATGCAAGTGGTAGAGATATCTCTAGTTAGAAGGTGCTTGTGACTACAATTGTTTTTTTGATGTGATAGCTGTGGATAGTATTTCCAAGATGAAATTCTGCACGAGTTTTTGCGTCTTTCTTGGTCCTGCCGCTAGATGTCACATGATCACGACCGTATCAAGAAGTGCTGTGACTCTAGCGGCAGGACTGAGAATGACGCAAAAAGTCGGGTCGAATTCCATCTTGGAGATACTACCCACAGACGTCACGTTAAGAAAACTGTATAGTTACTGGGCAACTGATTTGAGATCATTCATCCATTAGTCTACTCTTCATTGACGGAAGCCACCCTACCTTCTCGTCTTGTTCTGAAGTGAAATCACTTACATTTCCGATCTGATTCGACGACTTTGTAATCAGGATTATTCCTAGTTTTATTAACGTATCTTTCCAGCTTTGATACGTCGTACCAAAAGATCGTTCATATGATACGATGTACCTTAAACTTTTTAGAGGTCTTCAAAACCCCCAGATTGTGAAACAGCTTCCACTGACATTTGAATTGAAGAGGACATCCCATTGCTATCCGTATTTTTAACATAAGCTGGTATCATATAAAATTGACAAAAATATGTTTAAAACAGGATTGCGTTAAAATGACGGAGCAGAACGCGCTATTATTACATTTGGTCCCGTACCTCCCGTAAAAAAATTTCGCGCGCTTCTTTTCTTATTTTGTGTTTTGAAATTGTCTGTTAAACTTTTTCAAAGCAAAATCATAGGTTTATAGTTCCTCTGTTTATTCTTCAATAAGCTAAAAATGCTCTGACCAAAACCTTTAGTTTAAAACTCATTTTAAAGCCAACGTTTGATTTTTAAATAATACTTCAAAAACAGGTCTCTGATTTTTTAAGAATGGTCGAGCAAATTGACCTACGTACCGAAAACAAGAATTGAGGGGAAACAGGAAAAACTTGTCTGAGATTCTAGTTGTCAAATACAAACGCACCGCGTTTTGTAGCAGATTGTAACTAAATGGAAAGGTTTTGAGTTCAAGAGCCATTAACACTGCATTTGCTTGGGAACGATTGATTTAAGATAAAAAAAGAGCAAATCTGAACCATTGGAACTAGTTCAATTTGATCGACCACTCTATAAATATAAAATGAAAAGTGCTGAAAATTGCACGCCCATGGGACAATGAGTCGAAGAGGTCCGATCTGCGAAGGTGTTAAAAGTGTATATGCTTAACAAATAATAGCTTAACTTACTTTGAAATTCACCAAACGTTATAAAAAACCTCAGAAAACGTACAACAAATACAGCTGATGTGGTGTAGCTATGGCGAATGTGGGATCTCCGCACCGGATGATACTACTTCAGGAACGACACCATCTGAAAATTGTAATTTAAAATTACACAGTTTAAATGCTTTAATTAACAATTGCATTTATTAATTTTAATTACAAGTTTGTAATGAAACCCGTCATTTTTTAATTGCAGTTATTATGAAGGTAAATGGTGTAAATTCGTTAATTGAAATAAATGTTGAATGCAAATTGTACTACAATTAAATTTCGACAATCATTCCCTTTTAGCGTTAATACCTCATTATTTTAAGTACGAAATAACTTTAACACACGTACTAATAAACCATTTTATTTTTCAATAAAACATTTATAATCGGTTAAAATAGAGTGAGAGCATGTACATTTGTAGGTGCCACAAAAACTTTCAAAGCACTTGAGTGTTGTGGTCACAAATTTGGCATGAATACGAATAGCATAATTAGTTTTCAAAATGTTAGCCCAAATAGTTTTTTAGTGTTCCTTTTGGGAAGATTAAATCCCAATACATTTGAGTGGCATCTCAGTGAATTCGTGCATTGCTGAATGTCGCGAGCAGAGCGGGACTGGAAACGAACAGAATTGGGAAGAGCAGAAGGAATTCCTCGTGCGGCTACCTCACATTTGTACTTTACCAGAAGGAATTGGCTTCGGGGTGGGCACCTGGACGCTAGCCTCTATCCGCCCCCCCCCCCCCCCGCAGGCGTATAAGTACGGTATCTGGATCACGTCAGAACGCAATTGACCCTCATGCTAACCTCCCCATACAATGCCTGGGTCGGGCCGCCCTGCCGGCTCAGAGAAGTGCATGCGGGACAGAATGAGTGGAAGGAGCGAGAGGAGCGAAAGAAGAGAGAGAGGAGCTAGTGGCGTTGGAGTTGAGGGCCGGGCGGAGGGAACGGGTGTAGCGGTAAAAGTGGAAGAAGCTGGTGGAGTGTAATGAGTGAAAGGAACAGATAGAGTGGAATGAGCTCGATCGGCAGACGGAGGTCTGGGCAGAACGGAGGCCTGGTCAGAACGGAGGTCTAGGCAGAATAGAGGTCTAGGCAGAACGGAGGTCTAGGCAGTACGGAGGTATAGGAAGAACGGAGGTCTAGGCAGACGGAGGTCTAGGCAGACGGAGGTCTAGGCAGACGGAGGTCTGGGCAGAGCGGAGCTCTGGGCAGGCCGGAGTTCTCGGCAGACCGGAGGTCTAGGCAGAACGGAGGCCTAGGCAGAACCGAGGTCTAGGCAGAACCGAGGTCTAGGAAGAACGGAGGTCTAGGCAGAACCGAGGTCTAGACAGAACGGAGATCTGGGCAGACAGAGGTCTGGGCAGAACGGAGGTGTGGGCAGAACGGAGGTCTGGGCAGAACGGAGGTCTGGGCAGAACGGAGGTCTGGGCAGAACGGAGGTCTGGGCAGAACGGAGGTCTGGGCAGAACGGAGGTCTGGGCAGAACGGAGGTCTGGGCAGAACGGAGGTCTGGGCAGAACGGAGGTCTGGGCAGAACGGAGGGCTGGGCAGAACGGAGGTCTGGGCAGAACGGAGGTCTGGGCAGAACGGAGGTCTGGGCAGAACGGAGGTCTGGGCAGAACGGAGGTCTGGGCAGAACGGAGGTCTGGGCAGAACGGAGGTCTGGGCAGAACGGAGGTCTGGGCAGAACGGAGGTCTGGGCAGAACGGAGGTCTGGGCAGAACGGAGGTCTGGGCAGCCGGAGGTCTGGGCAGCCGGAGGTCTGAGCAGAACGGAGGTCTGGACAGAACGGCCATTGCAAACAGGATAGGGCGTAACGCAAAGACGGGCGTAGCGTACGGGGTGAGCGAGTCTCCTCAATAGATGATTATGATAAATGCACGGGTAACGTCGGGTAATCAGGTGGTGTATGTAATGCAAACTTTGTTGTTGAATTTGGGGGGAGGTACAATCAATATTAGCCCAGGTGCCGACACCTCCAGCTACGCCACTGGTGATATAGAGAGTTACTCGATGAAGGGACTACTTTGACAAGTCGTGAAATAAATGAACGTAACGTAGGTCAATGACCTTGCAAGAGGTGGTGATAAACCCATTTACTAATGAGCTAACTTTAAATGAATGTACTGAAAAAATGGGCGCATGGACAGAACCTGCATTTATGTTGCTAGCAGTGGCCATTCTGTAACTGTCAAAGTAGTCTCTTCTTACATTAAACTCTTTAAATCTAACCTTTTATCACCAATCTATTTAAAATGGTGTCTAGAAAGTTGCAGCGAGAGCCCATAGATTTTTCACTGATAAATAATATGGATATGATTGCGATGACCCAATCATACGGGTCCAATGAGTGTCGGTTAAATTCGGGCATTCTTCATTTCTTGGATCGTATAACATGTTACTTCAGAGATTTGTCAATGATATTATAAATTCCCCCTTCCAAATCGGAACACTTGTGTTTGTCGTCATTAGGAGCGATAAATTCTAAACATATATACATGATGGAGCAAGTTAACGGAATATCACATTACATGAATCACAACTAATATTAATCTTGTGATGTCTTCGTTTTGGGTATTCTTACCGAATGTATTTTGTTGCCGTGCGAAATAATTTATATGCCGCCAGTGTGCTAAAATTCTTTTTAAACTCTAACGTTACGAGATCGTAATATCGAATGTCTCGTGAATTATAGAGAGTGAAGACGTTAGAAATGTGCTAAAACTCCCTAATTAAACCCTCTGGCTAAGTTGCAGTATTCTCCAATCCAGAAAAGTGCCTTGGTCGTGCCTCGCTATCATGTTGAGGCACCAGTTCCACTACGTGTATATAAATACACTACTTGTATATAAAATATCATTATTAAAGAAACGAAAAGTGTACCATCTTACAGTTGAAATGTTATAAAATTCTGGGAATAATTTGAGAATTATTAGCAAAATGTTTACTTGAGTGCGAAAGATGGAGGAACATGGGGTTTATTGTTGTACTGGCTACAGATTACATTAAAAATCATTCCCATACACAGATTTATAAGTACAATTGAGTAATCAAATTATTATTATTCTCCCAAACCACTGCAGTCTGGGATCCCTTCGCGGTCTGCCTCTCCTCTCTTCTCGATCTTTGCCCCCCATCTGGTAACTTCCATCTTCGTCAGGTCATCCACGACATCTTGAATCCATTTTTTTCTGGGTCTTCCTCGTTTTATAACTCCAATACGTTTGCCTTTATATTTAATTTTTATGTGATCGTTTTGCTCCCTTTCTCTTCAGATGTTCCAGCCAAGAAATTCTGCGAGATTTTACAAATCTAGTAATATCATCCCCTCTCAGTATGCTATTAATTTCTTCATTATGTCCTATCGTTCCTCTTTATACTTATTTAACCACTACATATATTCTTTTAGTTTTTTCCGCAAATATAATCAGTGTTTCAGCATACTTGTTGGTTAGCACTCAGGTTTCTGCCCCATAAGTTACTGTTTGTCTAATTAGAATTTGGTTAGCATGACTTCTTCCTTTCTAGTTCTTAGAGAAGATTTCATGAGTGGGATATTTTCGTAGTACATTACCTTTCATCACCACTTTTTTGATTTCTACTGTCAAGTTATTGTATTATTTATATTCACTTCCAGATTTGTACAGTTGCTAACTATAATCATTTATCTCTAATATTTGTAGTTTTCTTTTAGCTTTTGATGTCCACATTACAAAATATTTTGTTCTTTCTTCATTGACTTTAAGACCTGTAGTTTTACTATATGTTTAAATTCTTTAAGTATTTCTTTTAATTTCTCTATATTTCTTGCTTTTAGATTTTTATGATCAGCATATGTTTGGTTTTTGATTTGTAGAGGATGTTGACCCTAACATTTAATCTCTACAGAGTGTTGTGGAGAGCAATATTAAATCAAGAAGCTGAGAGTGATCCACCTTGTTTGTCATCTAATGTTATTCTGAATTTTTCGCTTGTAGTTTCTGCAGTGTGATTTAAACATAGATATTTAAATCAGTCTTAAGAAATCATAAGGACTTCTTCTCTTAATACTCTGATGAACAACTTGTTCTAGTGATTCGGTAACTACTGAAATCACATAGAGTTTATAAATGTAATTGATGACCATATATGCTGAAAAGAATGTCCAATATTCTTTTGAAATGAGTCTTGGATGACGTTTCGGAATTGCCATTACTTTGTACTGCATTCCAGCCGATTGTTGAAGACATTTTTTCAAGATGTAGCTCAAATATTCATCGTATACTAGTTGCACGTACGTATATTTCACCCAAGAGCCGGTCCGAACAGGCCAGATTGCTTAAGCGTGAACGAAATGCCAGTCTCAGCACGAATGCCTAAGGATTTCTATTGGGCATGAATGTTTGTATATGTGTTGTGACATGGTGAGGTTTCCCGTCCACCAATCTAAACTTTTCCTTCTTTCATCTTTATTGGCTTGATAATTTGGCGTAGGAGCTTGGGTTATGAGTGAAGACCGCGTGTAAGCAGGTATCTTTCTCCAGCACCTGTTTCTCCAGCACCTGTTCCCAGGAAACGATGTGGACTCATAACAACTTATGAATGAAGAAATAAAAGAGGTCATCTTCGTCAACTTAGTATATTTATTGAGATAGCCGGCTTTCGATGGCTTTGCAATCAGTATACAAAAGAATGAGAAAGAAAATATAAACAAAATACCAATAAAATAAAATAAGATAAAGCGGGGGATTAATATAAATAATAGCAAATTAATTTACACAATTTGAATTGCAAGAGGACATTAATATTCAGACCAATAGCAAATGACATTACAAAATATACAATGCAAAGGGGGTTAATGTAATTAATAGATACATGTAAATTTTAATTATTACAGACAAATAGCAGATAAAATTGTGGAAATTGAAATGCAAAGGGAGGATTAATATAGATAATGGATAGCAGTTCAAATTACAAATTATAAAATACAAATACAGCAATACACATAATGAGATTGCAAAAGATACGGAACAAATAGCAGATAAAACTGCAGAAAATGAAATGCAACGGGGGCATTAATGCAGATAATAGCAGTTCAAATTACAGATTATCAAATATAATTAAAGAAATACACAGATTGCAAAAGATACAGAAAAAGGGAGGAAGGTATTTTATTATATTGGTATTTTATTTATATTTTCTTTCCCTTGCATTTGTAGACTGATGATAACGGCAATGCCGTCGAAAGCTGGCTATCTCAATAAATGTACTTAGTTGACGGAGATGACCTATTTTATTTCTTCATATAATAACGTCAGCAACATCGCATCAGAATTCCCACAATTCATTCCAAGTTGTATTCCGTATGAGCCCCAACGAAGCGGCTATGAACCTTCCATCTGCTAATATCGATCTAGTACGTTGGAGCACATAAACTATGCTAGCACATTGACCCTTCGAAATAACAATACTCCAACTGACAAAATAGAGGGAAATGTGGTTACTGCGATACGGTGCTATCTGACTTCTGCAAATAGAACATACTCGTGCGGCAAATTCATTAAATAGCATCTGTGAACTAGTGCTGGCAAACGAAATAGCACAGAATTTCTCGTCATAGTTTTCCAATTTCCTTATTCTGGGTTAGCTTTTTCGTTTTGCGCTATCTTCTTCCTATCAGTGCCTAAAAGAGGATTTTCTTCACATTTTCTCAATATATCGGTTCCCTAATAGTATATGTGAAATGTGACTCTAAGAATAATATAGAAAAGAAAAACGTGGTCCTATTTGGAAATGTTATTGAAACTTTTGAGGATTTAAATTTTTAAATTTTTTGAACAATTTGTATAATTTTTGAATTATCAACCGGATACATAAAAAAGTGGCATTTATGTCATTTCATTCAGTGCATTTAGTACCATCCGTAAAAATTGTTTAAAAAATTCAGCAGTTTTTGACAAAATCTCTTTTTAAAATTGCCCACCTTTCACTAAAAATTGCACAAAAACTACTGATATGTTTTAAAAGGGTCAAAGGTCATAACAAAACTATTTAGAGGAACAAATTTCGTTTCAATAAAAATTCTCTATCTTCAATAATATAATTGTAAGTGACGTCTCAACGAGTATCAAACGTAAGCATTGCTTCAATATTTAGGGTTAACAGTGGAAATCTGACCTATGTCCTCTTTATAAGTGTATTTAACACTATTCTTATAAGAAATTTAAAGGAAAAATTTGGAGCAATTTTAGAGAAAATTCTGAGTGTTCCAGGGTGCTTTATGTGTAGTAACCCCAAAATTTAGAGAATTCATTACAAAGTCTCAAGGCTTGAAGACAGGCCAGATCAATCGAAGAATATTTGTTTTGAAAAAAATACAACGAAAGTTAAAATTCTAGAGTTGTTCACAGAGAGACGGAAGAGCGAACAAACAGTTGGACGAACGTTTTGGAAAGAAACGCCTTTTCGGTATTAAAGAACCAAAA
This sequence comes from Teleogryllus occipitalis, assembly GCA_011170035.1. NCBI lineage: Eukaryota > Metazoa > Arthropoda > Insecta > Orthoptera > Gryllidae > Teleogryllus > Teleogryllus occipitalis. The sequence continues at coordinate 30,180 of BLKR01015089.1, read as the reverse complement.
AATGAGGATTGGTTTTTGCTACGTATTAAAGAAATTTACTAAATACAGGAGAAATAAATGTTGTCTTTTACGGTATCAGGGAGACACAAAGCTAGTTTTCCTGACGAAAAACGGGATTTTCGCCGTTACTTTACATAACTTTCTTTGTATTACGGATATTAATTGCTCCGTATGTACGTACGAGTAAGTAAAATGACTGCTGTAGGTGGAAAGATGCTCGAGTATTTGGAGAGATGAAACTTGAACACCAATTTACCCGAATTTGACTGAAATATTAAGTGGAAATTAGTTATTCCAAATGGTTTGATTTGATTTTTTCGTGTTTCCGGGCACGTCAACTGCTTCGGTCATTAGTCCCGTTAGTGTAGTGCTTGTTTTTTTTCGCGAGATGCGCGGTGATCTTTCCCCACTGGATGGCGAGATCCGGCGTCGACCTACCGTCGGCTAGTGGGGTTTCCCCCTAACCAGGTCTCTCCCACCAGCGGGGCACCGCCCCAGCCGGGACAAGCTCTAAGCTCCCGACCGGTCTCCCGGAATGTGGTAGTGTAGTGCATGTTAGTGTAAGTGTGTGTGTAAGAGGAGAGGATAGGACAAGGAAGAGGAAGGACAGATCGCGCGCGGTCCGTGGCCCGTTTGTTAGGGTACTGCTCCGGCATTCGCCTCGTGTTGATCGGAGAAACCACGGAAAACTACCAATCAGAGCTATCGGCCGCTAGAATTCTCCTCCAGACAGCGACTGACCTAACTGAAAAGTTAGTGTCGAAAATCCTGCCGCCGTCGGGTCTGGAACCTAGAACTTCCCTATCAGAAGCGCTGCAGTGACAACAGTTGATGCACTGAGCTACAGCTCCCGGTTTCAAGTAGTGTTTTTGCGACAGTTAGTATTGCGAGCTATCTTGACCTTACTGTCTGTCTAAGCACGGAAATGGCCACGCGTCGACACGATCCTCGTCGGCCTTTAATCATGAGCCGTGCCGCCGCTACCAATCTGCAGGGTGTCAATTGCCTCGGAGGGCATGGAGCATGTAGAGTGACAAAAACGGGTGTTTACGTGGCAGGTTCAGACAGACAAGAAGGTCGAACAAGTGAATGAATAATCCAAATATAATTATTGCAACGATATGGGCCCCTGAATATATTACCTCGATATACGACTAAACATAGGTACGTCCATACATACGTACGTACATACATTTCACTTATCAGTTAGAAATAAAATTATCACAATAATGGGATCTAATTATAAAATGTCAAAACAGAGGGTAACATTAATGTCGAGTGCACCGTATATAGGTTTCTTTTTCAGGTTCTTTGAAAATAGTGTAGGATAAAAGTAAAATTACAATCCAATTTATTCTAAATAATATTTCATGTAAAAGTACTAATAATAAAAGAAATGAAAACTGACAAGCATAATATAATATTAAATGATTTTATTGTACACAATCGAACGAAATATTTACTAGAACGATTCTCAATGATTTAGTGTCAGTACTTGGTTTGTGAACTTCTGCGTGATTGGACAAGAACCTATATTATAATGAAATCTGTATCGTAATGAGTATCCTTATGTAACGGGTTGCAGCCATCAAATAAAAGAATTATGCAATGGGAGTAGAAAAAGTTACTTTAACAATAAAATATTTCGACATTGCACTCAGTAATGAAAAATTTCTCCAAAATTAATTAACTCCACAGAAAGTTGTAGAACATAATATTTACAGTATGAGTTAACATAATGGGTTAGTTTACTTTCATGTACAATTTAATTTAAGAAAATTATCGTTTATCAAAAACACGTACATTTTTTCACATTTCCTCAATTTTTAGATCAATTACTAGTAGCGAATTTCAAATCTTACAGCAACAGTTGTAGTTTGTTTAAATATTTAGTTTAATGCTATCCGCAATTCATCTAAACACCATTGTTGCCGAGCAATGCGTGGTGGACAGATGGGGTTGAACTGAAGACGGGCAGAGCAGTCTCATAAACGATTGTGACAATAAATTACCAGGCAACTCCAGGTTAAGGGCATCATTTTGTTTGGTTTAGAGATGAATAAGCATTCATTTTACGAGTACTTTGACCTGTAATTTGCAGATAAATACATTAGTATTCATCTCTTGCTGATCTCGAAGTTTCCCTGGAAATAATCTTAAAATAACAGTGATAGCCATGAAAATCGATTGTAACTTTGAGTGCTTTCGTTGACGTCACTTCAAATCCAATTTCACTTGAGTATTGAATGTTATCGCTTTCTCAAATGTGTCCGATACATCACCCGTTTTCTGTGAAGGAAAACACCTGTCGTCTGAGAGCATCAAATTTGCCCGAGAGGCGATTGATCGCGTTTCGGGCTCACAAGCCACAGGTGCAAACGATCAGCGATATTTTTTGACTAAACTTTTAAGTTACTCATCGACACGACGTGTATTTTGTAACACAATTATTTTTATGTTTTGGCATTTGATTATTGGAGGTGTGGTTCTGAACTACTTTTCACTATCTTCTGGAGGATATCATATGACTAATAATATGAAACGAGAAGTTAGCGTGAATAAAGCTTTAAGTTTAATGATAACTTATTTTAATAGGGAAAGTTATGAAAGTGTAAGAGGTGTGAATAGGAGTTGTGTAAATAAGAAAGGAAAACTGAGGAAGTAAAGTCAAAGAATGTATGAGCGTTTTTAAGAATAATTTTTGAAATGACATGTGTAAATATGTGTCAGTTGCAGCTATAAGGAAAGCTGAATAAATTAATATGTTGACTTGCTACGTTTGCTTACGAATTCGGAAGGGAGCCTTTAATCACCTACGGTGACTCTATTGACGGCTGAAGCCCTGTGAATATTCGCTTATCGAAACGTGTTACGTGCAGTTGTTAACTCATGCATATAATGTCCCGGTACAGCGGTGTTACAGTAGCTATAATGCTTACTAAAATCAAATGTCATTATAAAAGTTTATAAACAAATTGAGTGACAATAATCATCCAATTAATCATAAATATTTAACAAAGTTTATATTAAATATTATAATTAAAAATAAAAATTAATTAACAATTAATTATTTTTAATTGTTTATTTTTCATAATAATGCTATAAAATCATCAATAATAATACAATAGAGTCCAGGTTAATTGATGTTCCCGGTTAAGAATGAATCAGAGAAAAAAAGCAATAAATTAACAGCATATCGGAGAAGTATATAAATAGTGACTGCAATGGTAGTCGGTATGTGATGTCACCAATTTCTGGCAATATTGGGACTTCTCTGAATTCGTCAATCGTTACATTTGCTCGTCAAATAGTGTTTTTGACGTTTGAAAGTATCGCTCTCATGCGTAGTTGTCTTTTTATGACCACCGTAAAGGTGTATACTTATTTATAATTTTTTTACCTGAAATTTCCCTTTTTACAATAAAGTACATAATCTCTGTTGAGCACTGTGAGTGTGTAACGAAAAAAGGTCGTTCGCTTTAATCCAAATTGAGGCATTTAAACTATTACATAAAGGTGAATCAACTTCAAGTTGATTGAAGTAGCTGCTGATTTTGAAATTGGCCGTATATAAAAATAGATAACAACGAAATACCATGGAAAATGTTTCAATGAAGTATCTCGGAGTATTGATAGACGATACTTTCCCTGAGGACCTCATGTTCCCAGGGCAATCAGCAAATACTGTGCCCCAATTTCAAAACTTTTTTTCTATTCATAAATCACACACAATGCTTAATAGATAATGTCGATGCGTTTTACTCTCTTATATCACTCTCATGTCTTACTCTTTTATCATCTTGACTTACTTTCGCTAACTTGCACGATACGAAAATCGCAAATTTTCAGAAATAAAATTCTAAGAAGCATAATTAAACTTTCAAGTTCATACCTATAAAATACAAAAAGATACTCCAAATCTATACCATTTCCCCGGGAGCGGTAGCTCAGTGTCACTGCAGCGCCTCTGACTGGAAGGTCCTAGGTTCTAGTCCTGACGGCGGCAGGATTTTCGACAGTAGCTTTTCAGCTAGGTCGAATTCAGTCGCTGTCAGGAGGAGAATTCTAGCGGCTGCTCTGAACGGTAGTTTTCCGTGGTTTCTACGATCAATACCTGGCGAATGCCGGAGCACTACCCTAACAAACGGACCACGGACCGCGCGCGATCTTTCCTTCCTGTTCCTTGTCCTACACTCTCACACTAACATGCACTACACCACCACATATTCCGGGAGACCGGTCGGGAGTTTAGAGCTTGTCCCGGCTGGGGCGGTGCCCTGCTGGTGGGAGAGTCATGGTTAGGGGGAAACTCCACTAGCCGACGGTAGGTCGGCGCCGGATCTCGCCATCCAGCGGGGGAAGATCACTGCCATCTCCCGAGAAAAAAAATATGCACTACACTAACGGGACTAATGACCAGAGCAGTTGACGCGCCCGGAAACATGAAAAAATCAATCAATCAATCCAACTGCGGCGGTGGTGCCTGTAGCGGCTTTCGCCACAGCGCCTCGCGTTTTTGCTGGCGCAGCGTTGTTTAAGCAACAATGAACTATTCGTTGGCATGTACATTCCACATCGCAGTAACACTGATAGCACTGGCAAGCAAATGCAAATAATTCGAAAATAGATAATAGTAATTATTAAATACTGTAGTATTGTGATATTCTTTAAATCTTCTTATTTTAAGACGAATTACATGTTACTCCTTGTCTGAACATGTAATGCTAAATGCTCCATGTTTTCACACCTCAGAAAATACCTTCAAATTCTCATTACAAATCAAAGAATAAACGCTTGCTTCTATCTATTTTCACAATTCAATGTGTATACAGGATAGTGTAGGAATCCCAGAATTTAAGAAACCGTTCACGGAATACATTTTTGCCCATAGTACGTCACACACACTTTTTAACTGTTTTGACGTTAAATATATAAATAAGACATAAAATCTCGTAATGGTTTCATGATCATACCCAACAATGAGAATAATTCAAAAGAATTTCAAACTGGCGAGGGAAATTCAAATATGCAATTTAAAAAATGTAAATTTACGCTAAAATATTCATGTTTTAAACAATTGTACATGACCTCTTTAAAGAACTGTTTTTAGAACAGATTTCATGTAAGAAAAAAATCTATCATAAATATTCTTCTTCTGCAATGTTAATTTTTTGTCTGCAATTTTTGAAAACGCAGAGTACGCCGAAAATGGGACCAGCCTTTTTTCTTTAATGTTCTTTGATATATAAAAGAAAAAGTTTAAAGAAAAAATTCGAAGCACTTTTTGAGAAAATAATTGTTTAAAGTGGTTTTAAAAGCGTCTATGTTTCACGCCAAATTACGCAAAAAATACTCATATTTTCAGAAAATTGAACGTGACCTTATTTGAAGATGTTGACCTTATTTGTTTCTGATGAATAATTTAATTAAGAATAACTTATCTTCATTCAAGTAATTGCAGTTGTTGGAAGACGCTGAAAAACTTAAGTTTTGCAATTTTCGAAAAATCAGGAATTCAAACGAAAATGAGTTATTTATCATTCTATTAAGCGTCTTTTGCGGTATCCGACGACAAACTTTAATAAAAAAAATATGGAGCTTTCTTTTGAAAAAAATGAAGCTGTCTCAGAAGCTTCATGCGTAGTGCCCCCAAAAATTAAATATTGGTTTCAAATTTAAGGGATCACTTTTAAGGGATCGCATCAGACAGATGGAATGAGGAAAATCAATTTTGGTGAAAATCCTGCGTATGGTTTCGCGCCTGCGCTAGCGTTTTTTGCAGACAGACGGAAATTTTGGAGTTAATTTATTTTTCGGTTTCAAGGACCGACAAAAATGGCTTCTGACTACACAATGAGTTGGAGAAAGTTATTAACTATGAGTAGGGACACGATTTATCCAGTTTTTCGTTACCAGATTCCGGCAATAAGAGTTTTTGTGTCGATAGTTTGCCGTTTTCCCCCCACAGCATTACAATACTTTATACTGCGTAGGCGGTAGCGAGGAAGTAAAAAGTGTTTGACATAATTTAAAGATCTACTATTAAAAGAACAAGTATATGAAGTTATATGTCGGAAGTATCCATGCGATGAGAATCAATAAGGTCGAAAAATGTCATGGAAAGTTAGGATATATCTTAAAATTTGAGCAACATGAATGCGCGCTAAAAAATAGCTGAATGTGAGATACGGCTGTAGAAATGTTAGAAAAGTTTAATACATGAATAACAGAAAACCCCCATAACATTATTTCGTATCGATCACTCCTCGAAGAGTTATGAAATAAGGGAGGTTTACACATTCTAGAACAACACAATCGCTGTTCACGGCGTAGCTAGAGTTTAACATCTTTCTGAAAATATAACGGAAATGGTTTATAATTACCATGATTTACACATGTATGCTGTAGGAAAATATGGCAAAGAAATCCTGGTGTCCATCACATCTTAAAAATATAATGCACCACATAATTGTAATCACTGAAATTTATTTGTGAAAAGGTTCATGTGTCAGACGAGTGCAAGTCATTGTATTCACAAGCACACACAAATCTTTGTATTTAAAAAATATCTTCGAGCTTCAGAAAACTCGCTGTTCTAGCTTCTATAACAGCAACCTTACAATAACATGTTTTGTCGCAGAGGAAGTGTGAAGTACTTAAAAAAGATCGATTACAATTCACGCAATGAAGTAATGAACAAATGACGTCAGATACGCGTTCATGTTATTAATTTATGAAAATATAGTGTGTACTATAAAACCGGTTAACAATAGCTAGTGGTGAAACATCGAAACCTAGAGTTTAACATCTTTCTTCTGTCTTGCCTTTCATTGAAAGCAAAAATCATGAAATTTGGTTGAAAGGAAAGCTGGAACGCCCTTCTAAACGAAAATCCTTAGTGTTTTAAATATATTTTTTGCAATTTTTTTAAATGTCAGAGATTCTAAGAAAATCGGAACTATACCATACTTATAATTAATTTTCTTCTATATGGGCAAAATATTTCATGAAAAATGTTCAGCCGTTTTTCAGGAAAATGTTGAAAATATCATAGAAGATTCGTGTAAAGTTCTCCCCAAAATTAGAATATCTTCATGATCTTAGAAAAGCCATAATCAGATCTTACTTTTGATGTAATTACCAAGTTTCTGATCAAAACTAATCTAACAGAAATGTGTCTGACAATGCATCCATCCAAATATACAAATCGATTTTGTACAACATGCAATATATGTCCTTTCCACCTGTACTCATCCCCGCAATCTTTGGAACAGCACTAATAAATCTTTATTATGATGTGTGTGCAAAGTCATGGATGAAAAGTTCCTTAAATACCTGTTTTACTACACATATTTGATTATTGTTCATTATTATCATATTATTGAAGTGATCCTAATACATTTCCTCCCTGTACTATAGTGTAGGAAGAAAACCAAATACGCCAGAGCCTGTCCTCAGTTTGCCAAGAAATGCCCATATCAGAAAAACCTCATCATGTCAAATTGAAAACCCTCAAAAGACTAGATCGAACGAGAAGAATAATTTAAAAATATGAGTTGGTGAAGTGTCGTTCGTTGGAAATGTATCCGGGACATTTTTAATAGGTAATAAAACGAACTCTGTATTTTCATTATGCCATTATTAAACAACTTAGTAAATTATATATTCAAAAAGTACTTCATTGATATAAATGTTTATTTAATTAACTATACAATTTAAATGAAAAAATATTATCTAAAACAAGTTTGAAAAATCATGACTTTACTCACTTTAAATTAGGAAAATCTAAGTAGATAAATCGAAAGTTTAAAATAACATTGTAAATTGTCCTTTAATTTCTGAAGTTTAGAAAATATTTTTTAAATGCATTGTAAGTAAGAAGGCCACATAACTTTCATTGAAAAGGCAATTACTTAAAGAAGAACCTAAGAAAGCAAGACATTCAAATTTATTTCATATCTAACTAGTGACAACCCGTCAAAATATGACGGTGTGATCTAAGATAAATGTAAAATACTGTGCCCAGACTAATGTTCACAATATGTTGCATTGTTTCAATCTTTAGGGTATAACGAAGATATTATGTGATGTGGAGTTCACAAAATGTTGAACACGTATGGCCCATGACCAGGTGGCAATGCAATATCGGCACCAAATTACACTAAAGAAAGACCACTATTATACTGACGGATATTATTTCTAAAGTTTTTTGATGTGTCATAATCTCCTATAAACAACTGTTTGATTTCTTCCGGCATATTGCTCGAAGGTAAACTTATTTTCCCATGTAAGCAACACACAGTAAACTCGTTTACAGAATTTCTCTGACATGGGAAGTACAAAGTAGAACAAAACTGACATTTCATAGACAATAACCCAACAGAAAACGAAATGACCTCACTATCACGACACATACGCTGACTTTCTCTTTCCCTGCTCCCAGTCAATGTAGTGCGTTTGAGTCTTTTGGGGCGCGTGGGCAACGATTCGGAATTCGACATAACCTGTAAACAACTTCACTACAACCGCACAAAACCCACTGTCCGAATGTTCTCTACAAAATACACTACAAAAGCAAATATGTATATGCAAACTGTCATCTTCACAATGCAATTACTACACTGAAACAAAACCTTGACGAATTGTGAACAAATCTCAAGAATCAAAACAAAAACATCAAGCAGCGCCACCATGAAGCGGCGGGGACGCACATCTGTAGACTCATATATATCAATTTTCAAACAGCCACCCTTTGGAAGAAAACAATTGACTATTGATAAGCGTACTATTTAAGAATGATTTAATTAATTAATTTACACCGTAAATGTTGGTGAATCAACACAAACAATATCTGATAACACATCTAGGGATCACATTCTTTCATTTAAAAGAAAAAATACGACAATCGGTTCAGTAGAAGCTCTAAACGAAGCCATGGCAGAATACCTTATTTTTTTAAATATATAGATATATAAAAATCATTGCCCTGCTGAACCGTTCATCCTATTTCTATAAAACTTTGCGAGATTATCACTGCCACTTGCAGAAAGAATATAGACATATTACAATGGGAATGCGCGTATGCCTGTAGCACATAGACGCAAAATGGGAGCGTTATTTATGATTTTATGCGTTTATACTGACTCAAGTGCCTCTGAACAGAAGCTGCACGCAACCCACAGCACCCAGAAGTATTAAGCACGTCTCCGCTGCATAATCTGCCCCTGTGATTGAGAAATATTGGCCGGAAAAATATTAGTTGAACGTTATCTCGGACAAGTAAATACAACTTCTCCAACACGTCATAGCGAATGCATGCCAAAACTTATAGGAAAACGTTTTAACAATAGGATACTTGTCAACCATGTCCAAACCAGGTCATAGAACAAACCCATACTCACAAGGAAGTCATCTAATAATATTTTTGCAGAGCGTGGAGTAAAACGTGACAAAGAATCACGTGACCAGTAGCGTATGAAGTGTAATACCTTGCAATAACGTAGAATTACCGGGTCCACTAGTCATCAATAAAAGGAAACGAGGGCGTCTGAGCCTGATGAGTTGGCCGGATATTAATCTCGAAGACATAACTTAAAAGAGTATTCCTCGTATGTCATGAAATATATAATTCCGTCAAGTTATACAATATCGATCAAGACTGTTAACGTACCGGAGGTGTTTCTCCACGATATACAGCACTACCCGTGCGTGCCAGCTCGTGATAACACTCCAAAACGTAAGTTTTATCTTTAGTACATCCACGTACACAGGAATTGTACGACGCTTGCGGAGCGCAAACAAACGGAATCGAATGCATATTTCAGCCGGTCGTGCGAATTAGGTTTCGTGTCTGGTCTTGGGAGGACGCCACCGGCAAAGAAGGGAGGAGTGTGTGTGGGTTGGCGGGCGCGAGGGCGCGGGACGACGAGTGGCATGAGTGCGGCGCACGGGGCGGTCGGGGGGAGGCGCGGGGGGTGCGGTGCGGTGCGGTGCGGTGCGGGACGCGGTGCGGGACGCGGGGCGCAGGACGCGGGGCGCGGGGAGGGGTGGGGCGGTGCGGTGCGGGGCGGGGAGGGGCGGGGCGTGGAGCGGGGCGGGGCGGGGCGCGGGGCGCGCGGGGCGCGGGGCGGCGCGGGCGCGGGCGCGGGGCGCGGGGCGCGGGGCGTGGGGCGGGCGGAGCGGGGCGCGGGGCGGGGCGGGGCAGGGCGGTGTGGTGCGGGGCGGGACGGAGCGGTGCGGGGCGGTGCGGGGCGGGGCGGGGCGGTGCGGGGCGAGGCGTGCGGGGCGCAGGGCGCGGGGAGGGCGGAGCAGGGCGCGGGGCGGGGCGGAGGGGGCGGGGCGCGGCCTCTGGCTGATCGATCGCCGGGGGCGGCCTCGTTGACCTGGGGGAAAGGGCAAAGAGACAGCGCGCAACTGTTGCTCCGCCCCCGCCCCGCCCACACCCCCGCAACCGCTTCCTTCTTGACCTGTTCAGGGAGCTGCGAATCGAATGACGACTCTTGCCTTCCTGCGGGTGAAGTGCCAGCCCATAACGCGGGTGCCGACTCGTGCCCCGCGCCTCGCAAGCGAGCTGCGGTTGCAACGCGGGGAAAGCGAAAAAATCGGCATCGTTGAATCGCTGAAGCTAAGCGGTGGCCTACGATATTTTTCCGACCAACATAAAACGGTCTCGTTTAGTTGGACCTGCAAACCCTGCGCGACTACACATCGTGAATAGGCCATTTCGCATGACCCCGAAACCCGGACACAGGTTGAGTGCGTTCATTTGTACGCGTATGGATAATCCGAATGCAATAGCGGCGCGCGCAGTGGCCGGGCGCCGGGGGGGTGGGGGGTGGCAGGGGGGCGGGGCGCGGGACGAGGCGTGTAGGCGGCGGATGCGCGCCATATGGTGTGAGCGGAGGCCGCATCGACCCATCACCCGGCGCACACGCCTCGCGCACGCGGGCGCCGCCCGTTTCGATTGCGGCTGCCTGCCTGCCTGCCTGCCTGCCTGCCTGCTCGCCCGCCCGCCCGCCCGCCCGCCCGCCCGCCCGCCCGCCCGCCCGCCCGCCCGCCCGCCCGCCCGCCCGCCCGCCCGCCCGCCCGCCCCCGTCCGCCCGCTCTCGTCCGCCCACGCCCGTCCACCCGCCCGCCCGCCCGCGCTTGCCCACCCACGCCCGCCCTCACGGCCCGCCCGCCCACCCGGCCCGCCCGCCCGCCTGCTCCTCCCCGCTCCCTCTCGGCCAGCCAGCCTCGCCCGCCCGCCCGGCCTCGGCTCCGGCCCTCGTCCGCTTCTGCTGCCCGCTGGCTCGTTCCGCTGCCCGCTCTGCTCGCCCGCCCGCCTCGCTCACCCGCCGCCCCACTCGCTCGCTCGCCCGCCCACCCGCCCACCCGCTCTCGCTCGCTCGGTCGCTCGCCCGCCAGCCTGCCCACCCGCTCGCCAGCCAGCTCGCTCGCCCGTCCGTCCGCTCGCACGCCCGCTCGGCCGCCGGCTCGCTCGCCCGCTCGCCTGCCCGCCCGCCCGCCCGTCCGCCCGCCCACCCGTTCCTCAAGCTCCTGCCTCGGCCCGGCCCGCTCCCGCCCGGCCTGCCCGCCCCAAGCTCCGGCCTCTGCCTGCCTGCCCGCCTGCCTGCTCCTGTTCGCTCCGCTCGGCCTCGCCTTCGGCCCGGGCCCGCCTGCCCGCCTGCCGTCCCGTTGCCGCCGCCCGCTCGCTCGCTCACCCGCTCGCTCACCCGCTCGCCCACCTTCTCGCTCGCCCGCCCGCCTACCCGCTCTCTCGCCCGCCTGCCCACCCGCTCGTCCACACGCCCGCCAGCCCGCCCGCCTGTCCGCTCGCCCGCCCACAGTCCCGCCCGCCCGCCGTCTCGCCCGCCTCCCGTCCCGCCCGCCGTCCTGCCCACCGTCTCGCCCGCCCGCGGGGCGAAGGGGCGGTCCGAGGCCAGGGCTGGGCGGGGCCGCGCTACCCCGGGCTGCCAGCGCCTCCTCTGGCGCGGTCCCTCCGAGTAATGAGGTGGCGCGAGGCCTCAGTCAATCTTCTTAACGGCGGTCTCGTCGCCGCCCCGCCCCTCTCGCCGCCCACTTGCCCCGGCCAACTTGCCCCGGCGCCCGCCGCCCGCCGGTCGCCCTGGGGGCCTCTGCAGCACAGACTTCGCCTTTTATTTTCCTCCCGGGAACGCCCTCTCGAGGCCGGGCCTCCACTCTCCCCGCGCGATGGGGTTCTTTCGAAACTCGTGGGCAATCATGTGGGAAACTGCAACATATTGCGAAGTTGTGAAACGCGCAGGAGCCAGCTTTACAACACCGAACGAGAAGCAAAACGACGCTTTTAGAACTCACTTTATTAATTTCTGTATTCCCCAACATTGATTTTTCTGAGTAATAGTGCATGTTACGTGAGATTTGCCATCTCCAGAAAAGAAGTAGACGTACTTAGGAGGAAAGTGCATGTGTGAAGGCATTCTTGAGAAATGATAGATGGTGATTAACGGTAAAAAAGTACAAAGTATGAAATGAGCCCCGTCAGGCAATTGCTGCTATAGAGCACCGAATGCGGTTACTTGCGGTTACTGAGGTTTTGCGGTTGCTAGCGTTCGTTCATTGGCAGTCACCGCGTCGCCATCGCCACACATCGCCACACACTTTCACAAACGCATACAGTACATACTTTCACAAACGCATACAATACATACTTTCACATACGCATACATATTGTACCTAATCGCCTAAGAATGAGGGATGTGCCATCGTCAAAAAATGTCAATTTTTCCACACATCAAAGTTCATGTCAATTAAAACCTCTATGTCCAAAAACCCATCGATGTTTTTAAACATAGATTTTTTTTGAAAACTCATCAGTTGGCACTGGAAAGTATAATTTGACAGTGAACATATTGTTTAATTTATAATTAAGATATACGAAATAAACATAAACAAATGAATACATAACAGAACATATTGGCATATTTATTTTTACAAAAGTTATACAATACACTTTAGGACCAAAAATGTACTAATTTACTTTTCAGTTATCACCCTTCGTCCCTTTGGCTTGAAAGAATGTTCAGCTTACTGAAAGGCAAACAATAACTAGGTTTTTGATTATCATATTTCTTTAATTCAAAAATAAAATAGTGATAACGTAAAAATATCGAGCACAAAACATTTAGGTTAAGAAAACCTGGACTTCAATAAATCGATGTTGAAAAATAAATGTTTTGAAAACGTGGTCGTTGTAGCATCCCTACTCAGAATAACAAGTTTCTATATTTCTTTCTCGGGGAAAATATGCGTTGAGGTGTTCAAACACCCTACTGTAAGGGATACAGCAAATTAAGACAGGTTTAAAAACAGACACTATGAGCAAACTATGAACAAAATGACACACGGTTTTGCAAATCATTATTAGCCAACTTCAAAATGCCAAAGTGTTCTCTTGTAAAATGTCTCCACAGTAAGATAGAACCTATAATTCTGAGGCCAGAATTGGGAATTCGGAAATTACTCTTGATTACAGTATGTCAATTCGTTCATATGAAAACTTAGTATTTGGGCAGTCTGTAGCGTAGCAGCCAAAACGATAGCGTTCTTCCGTGGGCTTCGGGAATCTTGAGGTCCAATCCCGGGCAATTTATGGTGAACAGAGCGGCTTCCTCACACGTTTTCTAGGGCCATTTCTGTTTCACCTATCACTCGTTTCACTACTGGTCAATCATTATGTATATACATGTAATAGTAATATATCCATTCAATCATTCCAGATCCAATCAGGTCATAGCCTTAAGGTATCGAAACCATACATAATAAGACGAAAATATGTGCGAAACCACGCGTATTAATGAAAATTTCGCAAAGATGCTTGAGTAATAGTCAACTACACAGTAAATAAATAATAATGTACGGAGATTTTTCTTGCGGATTCGGAAGGCAGATTACTATTAACCCCGTTATATTCATCATTGTACTACGATAAAGAAGGTCCCAACCATAAGTCACAGAATCCAATGCGTTGAATTTCTTTAATATATTTGTAAATTTATTAACTACAATTATTTACTAGATAAGCGCGAGACACGATGATATTACTGGCGATAATAAACACGTTTTATGACCAGCGTTAACTTCAACACTAAAAGGTATTGCCCAATCATCGTTTCCGAACAAAAAGTACTGCAGTTTTCATTTAAAGGACGTTCTATAAATTAATTACGTTATAATTACAAATAAATTACATGTAAATGTTTGGATGTTCCTTCATGTTCTATTACCAAAGTCAAACAAGCAGCAAATATCAGATTCTACCTCGACAAGTTCGTGCTCCTACATGCATTTCATGACATCAGATACCCCGCACTCGTGATCCCGTGATTTTCCAGCAGTATTTTCCAATAATGTAGTATGACAGGGAATGGTGGCATGATATACATTTCGGGATTTACGTACTCTGGGTGGCTACTAATCATTCACGTCACATTTATCAATAACGTGCCTTCCTAGCATCTCTTGAAGAGCACTGTCCGTTCATCTGAATAAAAGTGTTTTCTACGACTAATGATATTTTCAACTTCTCGCCTGTAGAATTGCTTTTCTCGATCTTCTTTTCAAACGTTTGTTGAGGTGCAAGAATTACTTTTCAGACAGACACTAGTAAAACCTATTACTTTTAGGACATGCAAAGCGTGCCAAAAGTTCATGTTATAGCACTAGTGCTAAAAGTGAGATGTTCAAATGTTCGGATGAATCTATAAACACAACAAGGAATTAAAAAAATATTTGGTTACATATCATGTACGTTTACGTGGGTAGACTTGTTTACTGAAACATATCAATTTTCTATTTTTACTTTAAAAATATATTAATGAAGAAAGTACTGAAAAGAACTGTGTAGGTCTTATACGACAATATTTCAGATATTAAACAGGCTTTTATTGCATTAAATTTGAACATCGTAACAAAAACAATTGGTTTGTTTGGGTCGCACGGTTGTGCTAAAAATCATTTGAATCATGAGAATAATTTTTAGTTAAATTACTACAATGTACCGTAATAACGACCTACAAAATTCGCAGTCGTACCGGGATTGAATGTGGCCCCAACTACGGACATGGGGAAAATGTACACACAAAAAGTGACCTTGATAAATAAAGTGAACTGACCTCCGTCATGAGTGAACTGCACACAGGGAGTGGCACGGACTCCCTTGTTTGAACGCTTCAGTGGGAGGAGCACACGTTGCCCGTCTCCCATTCCACTCCGCGTCTGGAGGCCACGCCATGGCGAAGGTTATCGCACATTATTTCAATTCTTCCTGAATTTACAGTTGTCGCTGCCATACTCACAGAAACGACATATTACATAAGAACGAATAAAACTCACGTAAATGAATGAATATATAATTGAGCAAACTCATTGTGACGCGAATAGTAACGCATTTTCACGATAATAGCTTTTATTCTCATACGTCGTTACCACGATTTAATCTTGTCTAATGTTGGAGCTACATCTCGACACTTGAATTTTGCAGTCGAATAATACTTGTTTTGCCGACCTGGACGGTCGAGGTGGCTAAGAGCGAGTACCGATTCAGCGCTTCGATCCGAAGGGTCGCGGGTTCGAGTCCCACCTTGGGCATGGCTGTTTGTTCCTTGACTTTGTGTGTGTTGTCGCGGAGGGCCTCGCGTTCTGCTGACCCCAGATCAGAGGAGCCCGCAAGAGTGTTTGCCTAGCGTATGGTCAAAATATGCGTCCCTTTGGGACGTAAAGGGCAACCGGCTGTCGGCTGGATAAAAGTCCTAGGAAAAAAATAATACTTGTTTTTATTTTCCAGTATATTACAATTTTTACGATTGCTAAACCAGATTATTTGTTGGAAATACGGCAAATGACGCTATTTCGTCGCCGCAGTCGTTTGTCCACCACAGATCTTCCAATGGTTGAGCAGCTAGGTCGATTTGAGAGGTGGCAGGTGGTTGCGCTGGTGGCTCCACAGCGAGCCGTGCTTGTTCACCCCTGACTCACTTCCTACCATTTGTCTAGCACACATCCGCGTGGAGTGGACAAAGGCCAGAGGGCGCTTTCAAAGGTACGTGTCGAGAGTGCCGATATCTTCATTACCGGATGTTTTTGTTCGCCGCAGTGCATCACTCATTCACTATTTGTCATTATCCGCCCACGTCCGTGTGCGGCAGGTAATGGCCAGAAAATGATTTGGAAGGTGGGGGTAGAGTGGGTAGTTATCTTCATTACCGGCTGTTTTTGTTCCACACGCCGCGCGTCACTATTTGTGATTACTCGCCGTCATCCGCGTGCATCGGGCAACGGCACAACGGGAATTTGCGGGTAGGAGGGGCGTGCGCTCACTGCATCACCACGGCTCGTTCGTAAATGTTCCTGACTCTTTCCACCCACAGACACATGAGCAGAAGGTGATTTGAACGGTGTGTGAGGAGCGCGATCACCGCGTCATCACGGATTGTTTCTGTTCGTTCCTGGCTCTCCACCTACAGGTATGAGCGTAGGTAAAGGCGCGGAGGTGATTTCTCGGGTGGGTGATTGATGATTCCGGGCGCGAGGATTGATAATGTAATTAGTCCCGTAAGTGTTGTGCATGGTTTTTTCTTGAGGTGAGGGTGATATTCCCCCGCTGGATGGTGAGATTCGGCGCCGACTTACAGTCAACAAGCGAGGTTTTCTCCAACCAGGTATCTTCCACCAGCGGGGCGCCACCCCAGTCGGGAGAAGCTCTAAGCTTCCGACCGGTCTCCCGGAATATGTGGTAGTGTAGTGCATGTTAGTGTAAGTGTGTATGTAAGGGGAGAAGATAGGACAAGGAAGAGGAAGGACAGATCGCGCGTGGTCCGTGGCCCGTTTGTTAGGGTACTGCTCCGGCATTCGCATGGTGTTGATTGGAGAAACAACGGAAAACTACCGATCAGAGCAGCCGGCCGCTAGAATTTTCCTCCAGACAGCGGCTGAATTCGACCTAGCTGACAATCTAGTGTCGAAAATCTTGACACAATCGGGACTCGAACATACGACATCGCGGTCAGAGACATCAATTGATGCTCTGAGCCACCTCTCGGGGAGGGTGGTATTCTCCCACATCGCCACAGATCGTTCGTATTCATTCTTGAATTCATTCATTCTAGAATTCTCCTGCAGACAGCGACTGATTTCGACCTAGCTGAAAAGCTAATCCTGCCGCCGTCAGGACTCGAACCTAGGACCTCACGGTCAGAGACACTGTAGTGACAACAATTGATGCTCTGAGCCACCTCTCTCGGTCGGGGTGGGAGAGAAGTTATCCCCGCCTCACCACGGGTCGTTCGTTTTCGTTCTCGACTTTCTCCGCCCACAGCCGCGCTCGAGGACAATGGCGCGTGGGCGAACGCTTCCGAATCCCACGCCCCCGCGCGCACGCTGATTGGAGAGTTGGCGCTCCCTCGCTCGTGTGGGCGGGTGAACTTTGCATGTGCGGCGGACGCCGGGTGACGTTCTCACGCCTTTTCCCAGAACCCGCCCCCTCATGGCCCTGCTCTCGCGGTAGATCACAGGCGACAACCGCCATTCATATTCTGAATCCACAACGATGGTCATTGCGTGACCAGGAACGACGCTAGGAAGAAAAACCTATAAAATAGATCGGTTGTGTTCCAAAGGGCAAAGAAGAACATTTTATGCACTTTTTATACGAGACATTTTGAATATGAAATACATTCGTATTATGTTTATAATACTGCCAGTGCAATCAAAAGGAAAGCGACAAAACTTTAAGAAACCTTTGGTGCCGAATTTTCACGAGAAGTAAACTATTTACTATTGTATGTGTATTGTACCGAGCATTTTGCTTTTGACTAACTCATGTTATGGAAATGGGAACAGCATTTTACAGTGGACTCTGTAATAGTCAATTTCATATCTTGCAATTTTGTTTAATCATGCAACGTAAAGTACAGGTTATTACAAGTGTTTATTCAAATTCGCTCCTTTTGTCAATAAAATCTTTTTAAGCGTCATTAAAATATTATTTTTAAATTGTTTTTGGGGAAATGAAATATTTAGAAACAAATGGGTGAAAATAAATACACTTAAAGGACAGAATTTTCATTTTTAATTTTTTTAAAATTAGATGGGCACGATAACAAAAATATAACACTTAACAACTTTACTCATTATATACCTCTTGATAAATTAAACGTTACTGTTGGAAAATAAGACTTAAATCCATAATTTAAATTATCGCATGACACTTGTTTTATTTTATCGTTCTGAGCAATGTTCAAATGACTTAATGAAATATGACTCAATGACAAACAATATCTATATTACTGGGAATTCCCTAATTTTTAATTGATCATTAATAGTAAAAAAGGAGATACAATAATGGCTAGATTGTTTAGTTTTTTGAACGCTTTATTGTTGAAAGTTGAAGAAGAAGAAGAAGAAGAAGAAGAAGAAGAAATGGGTATAAATATGTACATCAAGTATTGGAATGAAGTATCTTCATAATATCTTATCTCCAGTATGTGAAACTAAGTCACTTTTTTATAATATTCAGTATTAAATGTGGTGAGATATACTCATTCAATATCAAATTTTAAATTGTATAGCAGGTCATTTAATAGGAAAACATGCTAATATTAGTTGATTATTGACATAGGATTCCACACTATTATAAAATCAAATCATTTGCAGTGCATTTGCGCTAAACTTCCGCTAGACAAGAAACAGAGATGGATATCGGCATAGTACTCGAAAACGTTATATTCGAAATTCATTAAAACAATTAAAAACATTTAAATCGTTTGCATAAAGGAGTATCTTCCAAAATAATCGGAAAATTAATGCTATATTGGAGGTTTTTATTACATTACTTGTACAAGTGAGACAAGCTAATAAAAAACGAGTATGAAATATTATTCTGAATGTTGGCAAAAATAATAGTGAGCATCCGTTCGCATGTAAGTAGTTATTTGTACTTGCACCACTATTTATACACTTCGAATTTTAATTCCCTGAAGTGCAAGTATTCACTTATCTCAAAACGTTTTTGACTCAACTCTAACAAGGAAAAATAATAGATTATTACTTGGCGTGATTATCCATGGATATATATATTAAGAAAGGTAAGGTAATAATATTTTCTTATACTCTTGAAGAACAGTGCAATTACCCAAACTCGTGCAACATTAGTTGTTGCGTTATTTCACTCTCTGGTCTTCGGGATGGCCCCTGCGAGACGCAGCGCCTTGCAGCTCATCTGCCATGCGGGTTGCGTCTTGGAATTCAATGATTAGGGGCTGTTTCATATCCACATTATAAATTATGTAACAGAAACAGGGTTGGATAAAAATACTTTAAAATTAGTATTTAAATACTTCGCCCAAATACTTTGTAACTAAAAATTTAAATACATACTCAAAATACATTAGGGTTTGAGTTAGTAAATGAATATGTATTTAAAATACTTGAAGTTCTCCAAATGCAGTGAATACAATTGCGTTAAACCTTTTTATTGAAACAATATATTGTTATTATCAATTTCAAAAATTAATAATTGACATTTACACCAATTTCTGAACAATAATTATAATATTTATGTATTCTTAATGTAATTAAACCACGAAATCAACGAAAGTAAAGACAACAGTCAGGCATATCTGGGTTCATTTTTCCCCGAACTTTGGAATGAAAGCCAATATAAGATCCACGAATTTTGTTTTTATTAAAGTAGTTTATGTACTTCTTTTATAAATACGTATATTTCGTGTATTTAAATATATCTCTAAAATACATAACCAAAAAACTCAAAAATACAGTACAAAATGTTTTTAAAATACATATTTCAAATCAAGTATTTAAATATTGCCAACTCTGAAGACAAATATCAATCATCTTTGAAACTATGGGTAGCACACATCATTATTCATAATGGATTTTGTTCTTTTTTCATCAATGGAATTACTTGGCAAAACGAAGAAGGCCAAGGGCAATCTAGCTCTAATTTTCAGTTGAAGAAGACGAAATCTCCGAGGCGTACTTGAGGAGTTGCGAGCGATAGGATCTTGGATGTTGATGTCTGCCGAGGGAACACGTAACCATCATACGAGCAAATTACCTACCCCGAATCGCATCCCTCCTATACTTAGTTAACTTACATTTTACGAGCCTACTAATTTGTAATAACAACAGAGCTGCTGACACAGAAAACGCTGAAAGTGACGACCGTATTGACCTGCATTGTGAAACGTCTGATTGTTTCAAAGAAACGCGTGTTCCACTTATAGCGTTTCGTGTGTTCTTAACATTAAAACAAAATATACTTTTTAATTTAAAGAATTTATGAAGTCAAAAGATTTTAATAATGTCCTATTAATGCTATTGAAATCCTTACTCTTTGCGAATACAAAAATAGGAAAAAAATAATAGTTTCGACTCATTCAAATGTAAAGATTACATTCTATCAATTTTAGATTTTTAATATTTACACCAGAAAGTTTATTAAAATATGTTTGAAATATTTCAATGCAGCACAATATTTTTTCTAGTATTTGACTTGCTCTCAGGAAACTGCGTTTAATTGAAAACTTTTCTCACAGCAACGTTATTTTAAAAGATTGTTTCTTGACACAACTGTGATTGCTTTTTTGTGACATTTTTTTCACGAAGTAGTACATTATTTTCATAATATTTTGTAAAAAGAGATAAATAAAATATTTTATATTGTGAGAAGAAATTTAGGTCTATTTATGGGGGAGGACGTTGTTGGCACACGACGAGAAAGTCTGAATTTTTCTGCATCATTTCAACTGACCTTTTCGAATGAATTTTTATGCATCTCGACAGCCACCCGCTCATATTTCATTCTCCATAACGTACGTGAATGCTAAATATAATGTATTTTCTACAAAACGTGTAATGTTCCGCTTGTGAATGTATAGTGAATATAAATCTAAACAACCTAATTCTGCGGTATTGTGCACATTTGGCATTAAATAGACAAAACCCGGAAAGCCAATGGATGTGAGCGCGCAATGTCATTATTCAAGTAATTTCAGGCTCAATGGAAGCTGCGAACAATGGGAGGGGAGTCAGGGAGAACATGCGCGCAGAGGACTGCGTGGGGCGGAGCTCTGCGCATGCGCGTAGCGTGGTACAACTGAAGGCTGTGCCCCGGGCGCCCGGGCCTTGTGGGGGGGGAGCGGCACGTACTCGGGGAACAAAGCTTCCATTTGCAAAGATCCGGGCGAACAGATTGTTTCAATCTCATGTTACATCCATTTCCTTCGCAAGAGAATAGATCCGGGTCGGGGTTTCTTTTGTTGTACTGAAATGAAGCCGATATGAACAGCGCAGCAGGCGGACGTGGAAATCAGGTTGTGGTATGGTGTTGAAACCAACGACATGCACGGTTATTTTCTACTCGA
Organism: Teleogryllus occipitalis; assembly: GCA_011170035.1. NCBI lineage: Eukaryota > Metazoa > Arthropoda > Insecta > Orthoptera > Gryllidae > Teleogryllus > Teleogryllus occipitalis. Next base: position 8,776 of record BLKR01015089.1, on the reverse strand, counting down.
TGGAGCATGGAAGGGAAATGACAAACATAATGTATTCCACATGCTCATTAAGTTTGTAATCTTCTCAGGCATGCTGCATAAAATAATCTATACTTTGCGGACAACGTCGCGTTAGAAATATGACAGAGGAAGGAGGAGATAAAGTATTTGAGAGTTCTCATCATAGAATCTAAACACGTCTCTGAAGCACACAGAAAAACTCTTTCGGAGAACAAGTGAAGAGATGGCGATAATTCAAAACTTCCATGAATGTGACATGATTAACGGTGACAAATTTCAATTATAATTATTATAATAATTATTATAATAATATAATAATCGGTAGTATTAAACACTAACATTATTATAATAATTAATATTATAATTATTTAATATGCCAAGAAATAGTTCATATTTAAAACAAAATTCTCCTTAAGGTCGTAAGATGGAAGGACAGCTCAACGATCGTTGCTGCTTATTCTGTCAGGACCCAGGAGTAGCTCTGAGCATTCAATTTGGGAACCGATCTCTGAAGTAGCGTGGTTCAACACAGATAGTTTTTCGTGTATGAATATGTAATTTTGATATTAACAGTCAAAACACTCAAAATTTTTATGTACTCATATTTATTCATACTGTTCTTTCTATTGTAACTCTTTATTATCGAATCTTGGCATAGTATTCCAATTTTAATTAAGTATATATTTTTATTTCATGAAGCAAAGTATAACAATTTTTTTCATCAAGACGACTGTTGTGAACCACAGGGATTGATCTGCATTTAGAGTAGCGATGGCTGCCTCCTTTAGAGTGAAATTTCACTGGAGATAATTCTGCGTCAGAACGAAAAAAAAGATTACTCTTAGTCCTTCTGTCATGCTTTCTCAACATCGCACAGCTATTGATTAAACACTTCTCTCCGCTCTTATTAGGTAACTGCCCAGATTGTAGGTGAAATTGACGTGAGCGATGTTATCTGCAGTGACCCATATGGTGCAATCGACAATTGTATCGTGCTGGACCAAGGGGGTTTTGTTCCAATCGTAGCGTATGTTGGAGCCGTGTTTTTTACCCAGTGACAGAAGTGAAGGATAGAAAAGCAAACATAGGCAATCCCGTAGTAATATAAATCTATCAAACCGGTGCGGTGGCTCAGTGTATTAACTGATGTCACTGCAGCGCCTCTGACCGGGAGGTCCTAGGTTTGAGTCCTGACGGCGGCAGGATTTTCGACTCTAGCTTTTCAGCTAGGTCGAATTAAGTCGCTGTCTGGAGGATAATTCTAGCGACTGCTGCTCTGATCGGTAGTGTACCGTGGTTTCTCCGATCAACACCAGGGGAGTGCCGGAACAGTACCCTAACAAACGGGCCACGGACCGCGTCCGATCTTTTCTTTCTCTTCCTTGTCATATCCTCAACCCTTAAACACACACCTACACTAACATGCACTACACTACCACACGTGCCTCGAGACCGAATGGGGACTTAGAACTTTTTTTCTCGGGGCAGGCCCTGCTGGGGGAGATACCTGGTTGAGAAAACCCCCAATAGCCGACGGTAGGTCGGTGCCGGATCTCGCCAGGTCTTCCAGCGGGGGAAGACCAACGCCACCACCCGAGCAAAAACACGCACTACACTTGCCATAATGACCATAGTAGTTGACGCGCCGAAATCACTAACAATCAATCATTCATTCATCAATTAATAATTGCTGAGGGTTGCCAATATCATGATTTTAATATTTTGATTGCCTACGTCTGCCATTAAATTTTTTTCGGGCGAGAATACCTGCAAATCACATAAAACTGAGAGAAGTGGCAAAGAACCATTCTTATAATTTGTAACTGGGATATTTGATGCCACACGCATGTTTCAAATGATGTAGACAAATTGCAAAACAGATAAGAAAGGTTATTCTCCAAATAAGCGTCAATTCTGAATCCAGTCTGTCACAGTCTGTAGACACAACATCACATTAACAACTGTGTGCAACGCCATTCAAAAAGTTCGAAATTGAACTGCAATCAACACGTTCTACCACATTACACTTTAGGAAGAAACAGTCTTTGATGTAATTTTGTTATAGTGAACACATAAAGTGACTGTCATATTTGTATATGGGTACTATCTAGCCCATGATTTTTAGCCAACATTAAGAAATAGATATATTCTGTTTACGTATTTCAGTTACTTACGATGATTGAAGATTGTTAAAACGTGAATACAGCGCTTATTATTAATGTATTTAACAAATTACTACTTTTGTTTTAAGGTTTACACCACAGGGAATATTGCAGTGCACTCAAATTAACTTCACTCAATATAGATAACAAAGTGAAAACAAATGTCACACCAATCTATTTTTCTCGTCACGTTATTTAGCGTTATCGCATGTCGTTATTTTATGTATTGCTTTTGCACCCCTTTGTGAGAAAGGCTTGTCAAAATGTCTTCAATATTTAAAAAGCTCTCTTGTCGGAAGATTTTCAGTTTAGATCCTGACAGCGGGGGTGACGTCAGGGGCAGCGCTGTCGTTTTTAAGAGGCTCAATAATCGACCCGTTGGAGGCCGCGTGGCAAAAAAGATGTGTCGATAGCAGGGGGCGTGTGGCTGGTTGTCGTGGGCGGGGCTAATGGCTCTGCGAGACGAGTGCCTCTTCTGAGTGAATGTCTACGCCGAGAGAACGGCTCTGTTATGCCGATGGCTCTACTGATTGATTGATTGTTACTTAGTGATTCCGAGCGCGTCAACTACTATGGTCATTAGTCCCGTACGTGTAGGACATGTTTTCTTCGTAAGATGGCGGTTATCTTCCCCCGCTGGATGGCGAGATCCGGCGCCGACCGTCGGCTAGTGGGGTTTCCCCTAACCAGGACTCTCCCACCAGCGGGGCACCGCCCCAGCCGGGACAAGCTCTAAGCTCCCGACCGGTCTCCCGAAATATGTGGTAGTGTAGTGCATGTTAGTGTAAGTGTGTGTGTAAGGGGGAGAGGATAGGACAAGGAAGAGGAAGGACAGATCACGCGCGATCCGTGGCCCGTTTGGTATGGTACTGCTCCGGCATTCGCCTGGTGTTGATCGGAGAAACCACGGAAAACTACCGATCAGAGCAGCCGGCCGCTAGAATTCTCCTCCAGACTGCGACTAAATTCTACCTAGCTGAAAAGCTAGTGTCGAAAATCCTGCCGCCGTCAGGACTGGAACGTAGGACTCCCGGTCAGAGGCGCTCCAGTGTCATCAAACACACCGAGCTACCGCTTCCGGTATGGCTCTACTGAGCGAGTAACTTGGCAGGGCGGGTGGCTTGGCTGAGAGAGTGGATTGGCTGAGTGAGTGGTTTAATTGGATGAGTGCTTCTGTTGAGCAAATCTCTAAGTTGAGCGAGTTGTTTGGCTGAGAAAACGGCACTGTTGAACAAGCGACTTACTGAGCGAGTGGCTTGGAAATGTGAGTGAATCGGCTTAGCGAGTGGCTTGGCTGCGTGAGTGACTATTGAAAGTGTGTCTCAGCTTGGTGAGCGACTCTTTTGAATCGAGTAGTTGAGTGATTCTGTTTGGCCAGTGGCTCCGAAGGTCGAGTGGTTTTCCTCGGCAAGATCTCTGCCGGGGGGGGGGTTGCTTTGAAGAGAGAATAAATCGACTTGTTGAGTAGCTGTTTTCGATAACTCTGTTGACCAAGTGTCCTGCTTGCTGAGTGTCTCAACTGGTCTAGTGGCTCTCTACTGGGTAATGGGCTCTGATAAATATCCCGCCTGCACGAGTGGCTATTGAACAAGGGACTAAGCTGGTTGAGTGGATCTGTTGGACGAGTAGCTGTTGTACGAGTGGCTCTGTTGAGTGAACGGTTCTGTTGAGCGAGATGGCTACGTGGAGCCTGTAGTTACACTGGGAAAATGGCTTAGATAATCGAGAGTCCATGTTGGACGAGTGTCTGTGTTGGATGAGTGGCTATGTTGAGGAAGTGGCCCTGTTAGGTAAGTGGTTTTACTGGACGAGACTCTTTTGTGCGAAGGGCTCAGATAGTTGAGTGAGCTCAGGTGTCGAGTGGAGGGTCATTCAACTGAAGAGTGATGGTCTGACATTAAAGCTATGAAGCATCGCTCCACACAGTCATTCCTTCCGGCATGGCATGAAACAATGTTAACTTCCACAACATCTATGATGGTAATGAAGTGATAATATGATGACTAATTGAATAATGAGCATTAATTTGAAGGACTGGTGAAGTAAAACATGGAAAGGTACAAAAATATCACAGTGGCACAAGATTATAATGATTAATGTAGTAACAAAATACAATGTGTTTCTTTTTCAAAGAATTTATACATTAAACAAAAAGTTCACGTTGGTATTTTAAAGCCTTCCCAACTATGAGAAAACATTTTTTTAGGTTTAGGTTTAAGTAGTTAACTTCGCATCTGAACTTCGATATCACAATCTACAAAGGAAAATTCAAAGTGTCATTCTGGGAATGTTCTAGTAGCATCTTCAAACTCATAATGTAAGATAACGATATTTTCAGAAATTAAATAAATAAAATTTTAGACGAAAACTGTATCAGGATTTTCGAAGCTACCTATTAGGCTGCAAGGCGGAGCCTACCCAAACATTAAATGAAAAACAAAAACAGTTTTCAGTTCATGATGTCCTTTTGATAATTTTCCAATTCAAAATTACGTTTTACGTCCGACCTTTTGTAGGTTTTGCGTCATGAACTTCCTGCTTAATTGTGAACGTACACTAATTGGCAGAAGGCTCTGGCTTTCGGAACCTTCAACGCATGCGCAGTACGTGTGCTCGCGAGAGACAGTATGCCGAGTTGACACAGTCAGTTTGATCTTGAGGAAGGCTGGCCTTCGGGTAAGTTCGTTCATGGCCTTTGGTGGATTCACACTACGGTCACACAAACACACATACACCAACTCCGCTAATCGAATGACAAAACGCATGTTGAAACCTAAGACGCTTAAAGGAGTAACAAACTGTGGGCCACTAGAAAGTGCAATAAAATGACAGTGGCGTTTATAAACGATTCGTTACCTTACTCTCAGTGTCATTTTGATAAGAGACAATATATATATATATATAATTAATAATATTATTAATATATATTATAATATTATATTATATATATTATAATATTATTAATGATTATTATTAGTATAATAATAGTAATAATAATAATAATAATAATAATAATAATAATAATAATAATAATAATAATAATAATAATAATAATTTGTAAATCTGCACTGGAGCCTTCCAAGAAAAGAAATGTCATGCTATGCTATTTTTGATCAGATGTGTGCATGCTTTCTTTGGCAGGTGTATCACTTTCAGGCACATTGTCAAGATTATTACGTAAGTCTATGACGCAATGTACAGGTCTATCGCATCAGAACTGTTTATAATATTCGAAAGACGTTGGTAGATGCAGATGTGAAACAAGATCTTTTTCCGATCAACCACCATTCCCTTCATTGTAATTTGAAATGGAGATTGAACTGGTCAGAGGCTTTGTTGGCAGTGTAGAAACGATATAAAGAACGTAATCTTTCATCAGGTATCGATGACTTCAATCAGTGGACCATGATCATCGGATCTTCTGCGCGTAAGTCATGTTCGTCCGTCGAGTTCTTGACTTCGACGCGTCAAATATAGTAATAGCTAAATTATGAATAACTGTTTAATGGTTTGGTAAAACGACAGGTTTATAATACTAATGTGATTCAATGCAATACGTTCATAAGACATAAAGAAATATCGCTTCAAGTGCACACTTTTGTTGCTCTATTTCGTAACTTCCATCTATCCTTGTCCACTTCGCGTCTCCTGAACATTTTTTGTAGCAATAACAATGAAAAGAGTCAATGAGATTTTAATATACCTCTCACGATTATGTTTTAATTCCTTCAGAAACTACCAAAGCATTAATGCGAGTTAATTATATTCTCTTTATGATTATTTGATGTGTTTGTGCCATGTTATTCTTTTTTTTGTTTACAAAAGAAGTTAGAATTTGCAGTTTAAGCCTTGCTAGACACGAAAAAAAAATTCAAAGAATGTATGATATTAGTTTTCATCTCATAATATCTATATAATATCGTTCGAATAGAAAATGAGAGTTCTGTTGCTGTAATTTAACTCTGATCAATATCTGTTCGTGCATTCAGTTTCTGCTTGGTATAAAACGTTGATTGTTTCTAGAAAGAAATGCAGTATTAACATTCTGATAATGACCGTCATTTAGTACTATTTAAATGCAAAACTGTTTTCCGCTTAAACACGGCTTAGAAACGAATTCCATTAGCAACATTTACATATGAAAGTGGTGGTGCAACAGTAATAGATTCTTTTTCATATTAATTGTGATTGTTTCGTCATATTATAATTATGCCACTTTTATCCCAGTTATTCTTCAGTCTTCTCTTAAAAACTCTACTAAGCAAAAGAAGTGCAAGAAGTTCGATTTTGCAATTTTCGAATATTTAGAAGTAATAATGAAAATCAGAGTTTTACGATATAAATAAGGGTACTTTGCTTCATCCGAGCAAAATCATTAAAGAAAAAAGTTTACTTGTACAGGGATTTGAATACTGGCCTAAGTCCACGATATTTACGAAAACGTTTTTATGGCTCTACAAATTTGTCTCTCCTTATTGTTTACAAATAAGAAATGAAATATTTACATGAAAGCTATATAGATTTCGAGAAAATTTGTGAGAGCATTTGAAGCATTGGTTTCACCAAAAGAACGTAATGTAGATGTTAAAACACGAGATGTTAAAAAAATTTCAGTTTTTGAAAGTTTAAAGGTTTTAATCAGCAGGACACTAATATCATGAGATGTATTAATATGTGTAATACATTATACTATGCTTGTTCAAAAAAGTTTAAATACGGAAATTTGAGCACTTCGTAGAAAAAGTAGTTTGGAAAATAATCACGGCTTGACTTAAAATTGTCGTACACTACTAATAGTTTCAAAAAACTGTAATTGAGATAATTTAAAGTGCTAGTAGGAAGCAGGATGAATAAATGGTGAACATTTGGAAGATACGAAATGTAAGAGTTTTTAATGAAAATCGAACCCAAACCGTATTTATAAGCGTATGTCATTCTCATTGGTAAAAAACGTGAAAGGAAAACAAATTGTGGCTTTTTTACAATATTTTGAAACTGTCGTAGAGTACTCGTGCGATGTACCCTAAAAAATCAAAGATGTTTCAAATTCTCTGAGCCTCGAATTCCGTCAGATAGATTTGAGAAAATCAATTTTGGGAAAGGTTTGAGTATGGGTTAAGCGCTCAAGATGTTTCCAGACAGACAGATAGACATCTTTTGATCAAATCAACACATTTTTGGTATCAGTAACCCGCAACATGTCAGTTTCTGTCAAAATCACGGCAATCATTTTTTAGCAAAACATTAATATCTCTATACCTAATGTAGTACACAATAAAACACGATAAAGTAAAAATTTGCACAAGCTTCATTGAAAGCTGTGTTGAAGTTTGGTGTAAGTGCTCATGTAATGAAATGTAAATATTAGATGTATTAATATGTGTTAATGCTTGGCTATTGCATTATATTACACATCACACACTACTGTTCACATGATTTTTAATCACGTTTCACGTTAAGCATTGCAAAAATTCTTACAGATAACAGACTTTCTCGCGAGTATGGGTTTGTTCTATATACTGGTTTGGACATGTTCATCAAGTATCCTATCGTTAAATCGTTCTCTCTCAAGTTTCGGCATGCGTTTGCTATTACACTGACTTGGAGAAAGTTGTTTTACTTGTTCGAGATAACATTCGAATAATAAAATTCCGGCCAATACGTCACCATTGCAGGGGCAGAATACTTGTATGCAGCGACAGACGCGCTAAATACTTGACTGTGCGGCGGGTTGCAGAAAGATTCTGTTCAGGGGCGCCTGAGTCCTGATAAACGCATAAATGATCATTATCCACGCCCCCACATGTACGATTTAATTCAAACCACTTTTTAATTACTCCCACAACTAATAAGAACAAAGTGTGAAATTTACAGAGATATCGAGAAAAAAAAATTGATTGAAAGTGGGAGAGCCATTCACCGATTCCCTTTTATTTGTATATAGATTGTCACCTTGCGGTCTTTGCGTGTCCATTTCCAAACTTCGGTTTCCATAAGGGTGACAAGAGTTGTTTCGATATATACACAAATTCACACAATTAAACAACGATCGAGTGGAGTGAAAGTTTTTGAAAGTTTTATTTAAAAGCCGTGCAATAACTGGCTTTGTGCCTGCCCAGCCAATAAACTAGCGGGAATCGGTGGAAACAGAATGAATAATTGGCAGCCACGGCCGCTTCGGAGCGAAGCGCGGGCACGCGGGCGACAGGTGGGCGGCGGCGCGGCGCCGGCCGGGAGGGGGAGGGGAAGGAGGGGAGGGAGAGGCGAAGGGCGAAGGGCGAGGCGATCGATACGGCGTCCGGGCCGCGCAACTGGTGCCGCTCTCCCAGCTCCGCCCCGGCCCGCCCCGCCCCACCAGGCACCGCACCGCCTCGCGCAGTCCCGCACCACCGTCGCCTCGCCCGGTTACTTGCCGCTCCGTCCTGCCCCGCAACGCGCATTCTCACACCAAGTTCCCTCGCGCCGCTACTCCCCGCCCCGCCCCCTTCCACCTCGAGCAGTTCTGCAGCCCCGTCGCCTCGCCCAGTTACTCCCCGCTTCGTCCTGCCCCGCCACGCGCATTCCCGTACCAACTTCCCTCGCCCCGCCACTTCCCGTTCCGCCCCGCACCTTCC